>PYST01000135.1:22361-97768 GCA_003049485.1 Ophioceras dolichostomum
AAAAAAAAAAAAAAAAAAAAACCAGCAGATGACAACAAACAAGGCAGGTAAAGCAGCGACGGAAAGAGAAAGATTAATACGCCGTGCCGGTCACAGCGAGGCTGCCGGAGGCAGTGCCGCGGGAGGTGCCGACGATGGCGGTGGTGTTCCGCCAGGGGAAAGGAGGGGAGGAGGCCATGGCCGTCGTCGCCGTGCCAGTGCCAGCACCAGTGCCAGCGCCAGTGCCCGTCGGACCAGACATGATGGGCGTGTTGAGCGGCGCGATGGTGCCGATACCGGACATGATGGGCGAGGTTTGGGCGCGGGTGCTGTTGGACGCCGTGGCCGTTGGGAGGCGGGTCGAGTTGGTCATGTTGAACGAGGCGACGCTGGTGGTGGTGCTGCTCCCATAGCCGTCCTCGGAAGTCGCTGTGGTGGTGGTGGCGTTCCGCCACTGGACAGACGTCGTCCACTCGGCGGGCAGACCGTAGCCCCGCTCAGTGGTGGTGCTGGTGGTGGTCACTGGAGTAGGGTAGCCTGCGAGAGAGGTATTCGTCGCAGAGGCAGCTTGAGACGAGAGCTTTTGTTAGGTCTCATGGTCGTGCCGTGATGGAAAAGGGGGGATGGGAAGAGGAAGGGGGAAGTGGAAGAAGAAGGGGGAAGTGGAAAAAGGTCAAGTGGCTTACATTGAGATTTCCGCATGGGGTCCGCTGAGCTCGCCGTGATGGCCTCTGTCGAGGATGACGACGACAGAGACGCAGACGACGCGGTGGTCTTAGTGAGCGGGTTGCCGTACTCCTCCACAGAAGGGGTGCTCGACGACGAGGTAGAGGTGGCGAGCGGGTTGCTGTACTCGAACTCGACCGGAGAAGTCGTAGTCGGTGAGACGGTAGATGAGGTGGACGGACCGCCGTATCCGTTCAGAGAAGGGAAGCTCGTCAGAGAGGCGGATGAGGTGGGCAAATTACCATAGCCGGCCGAAGCAGGCGAGCTTGACGTCATGATGGTGAGATGCTTCGTAGAAGACTGGGTCGAGTTGAAGGTGTAGCCGCGGGCCGCGTTGCCATGATTGACGAACTTGTTGAGAGCAGGAGTCCACTCCAGCTTCAGCGAAGTAGTAGTAGTCTGCTGCACATGGTCCTGCTTGAGCTCGGACGAATGCACGTTGCGGCCAGGGAATCCGAAGATGTTCAGTGACACCAGAAGGAAGAATGAAATCAGGGCAGTGAGCCACAGGAGGACGGCAGATGGGAAGGAGTGTCTCATGGTGGGCCGAGAAGACTTCGCACGTCTTGTGATGGGAGTGGTTGGGAGAGAAAATGGAGGTGGTACTGTAGCTTGCTGCTGGTGGGTGGTTGGAAGTGGTACAAGATGAGATCGTCCTTGAGAGCTTGTGGAGGCGGGTGGCTGGCGGTTGGTGCCTTGATCGAGAGATCCTCTCAGAAGATGCCGACAATGGAGGCACAAGAAGGGAGGAATGAGTGGAATGCTCGACGTGAGCTAGAGTGACTGTAGAGATTGATGAAGCGGTCGGAGATCCGCGTTGGAGAACAGTTGTGAGTCTGGTCACGTCGAAGGGTGGAGGGTGGGAGGTGAGGAAAGGTTTTGACTGAAATTTTGTGGGTGAGAAGACGGAAATTTATTCAATGTCGGTGAGCTCGGCGGGCGCCTGCTGCTCGGGCACCTCGCTGGCTCGTCCGAGGGAAGGAAGGTGCGTCTCGGGGAAGGTACGTGTAGTGACGCGCCTCGCGTCGGCGTCGAAAGGAGGGGGCTAGCAACGCGAGATATACTTCAATGCCAGAGGCTCCGCTCCTCCCACTCTTCACTTCACTCTTCTCCAACCTAAGGCTCGCTCTAAAGTACATCCACTGAGAAAGCTGAAATTGGATGCTGGGCTATGACGCTTCCATGTCTGCTGCGACTCTCTGCTCAAGGCAACAGTCATATCCTGTCCTTGCCAAGGTGTGACATTGGCAACGAAAAGGCGTATGTACCTAGTAGTAACTACGCACCTACACCTAGGTGGACGTGCCCGAACAAGGTGAGCAGGAGAGTGCAGGCCTCGTTGGGTATACCATCAGGTGTGGTTTCCTCGCCCCCGTAACCGGGGATGGACGTCCATCAGATCTAGATCAGGAAGCACGGGGGAGCGGTGCATGTATAGATTCCATGGTTCCAGTGTGAATGAGTAACCTGGTCAGGACAGACTACCACGGACTCGAGCTGTGGTATGCGGCGAGTGACAGTACGGACTTCGGTGATCGATGCTCATCATCCCGGTGACATGCCACGTACGAGAGCAAAGCTTCAATAGTATTTACCTTAAATACCGAACAGCACAGCGTCAGCTTCAGGTAGACAAACGCAAGACAGAACTTCACCACATTTGATCGGTAGAATCGTTGAATGCATGTTCCTCATCCACACCAAGGTACCAACCTAGTACCTACCTACCTCCTATGTAGCTAGAGTTTAGACCGCATATGTACACCGAGCCGGTCGATGGGCTTTTCGCCAGTCACTCCAGCTGTTCGGGGCCACTACGGCCGGCTAGAACCAGAAACTGCGCTCCCAGGTTGGCCCCGCTTCGGGAACGGACACGGAGTACATAGTAGCTTGACGCGTCCCGCGAGATGGCCGTCACCGGTGTGTCTCCATACCTATTTGGGGACGAGCAGTAGTAGATTGGGGAGTTCCCGGGCCAGACTGAGGCCGAAGAAGGGAGGTAGGGACTTGAGGAGATCGACCATGCGATTCCTCTTGCAGTCGAGCGTTTTTGGAGCTTGTCTAGCACGATACCCACGATACCTCATTTCTGAAATTGGCGGCTGTGCGTCTACACCTGGCGATCTCGATGTCATTCGTATTTCGACTTCTCCAGCAAAGACTAAGTAAGGACCTAAGGTAGGTAGGTACTTAGCTAGGTAGGTACGTAGCGAGAGACACAAGGATAGAGCGACGTTGAGGACTGCAAAGCATGATCCCCTGCGTTGCGTTTTCTCCTTGCTGTTGGCAGCTTTTCTGCAGGTTTCCTTGCAACCTCTAGCACATTTCATTCAATATCACTTACAGGGGTTGGTTTGGCCAATCATGTAGTGGCGCGGAAGCTTCTCCGCTCACGACCGACCGCAACTTCAACACCTAAATGGGCTGTTGCTGCAACACACGCCCCAAAGCATGAAGGTTTCGATTTAGGTCTGCCGATAAATCCCCCCTACGCATTTAACTGACACCTTGGGTCTGTTCCCCCCGGCTTCTCTTTCTTGCTCTCCTCGCCGTCCTCTGTTCCACAGTTAAGCCACGCACACGACGCGGGGCTTCGCACCTACTTGGTTTGGGCCACACCTGGTGCAATCGACATGGCGACGACGTCAGGCAATCGCAGCGAAACCCCGGGCCTTGGCCCTGTGCCAGAGGAAATGCTGGTCCCCAACCACCCAGACGACGATTTCAGGACCGCCAAAGAGGAAATGGTCTATGCTCGTCCTCTCATGCGGCATCTCAATCGCACCGGCGCCGAGACACACGCGCCGTACACATGGGGGTTCACCATCTATCGTGCGGCTTTCCCGGCCGACGGCTGCTCTGACGAGCGTTTTGCCGCCGGGCTTGAGCGCATGGAGGCTTGGATCCGCTGGGAAGTCCACCAGAAGCGCTATGGCGACGGCGCCTTGTACGTGCCATGGGAGGACTGCCCCCCTCATTGGAAGCCACAACCGGGGGCCTGGGACCCAACCGACGAGCTGGCCCGGCGCTTCTGGAACAAGGTGGTCGAGGAGTACCCGGGCAGGGACCAGATCCGTTGTGGCCCCAGCGTTGACGTCGGTGACGAGGACTTCATGGCCATCGCAGACGCATTCGTCGCCTGGGTGGAGCAGCCGGAGAACCCGTCCTCTCGCCACCTGGACGCGCTGAACGTGCGGAACGATCACTGCCTCGTCATCGACGAGCGCGCGCTGCAGAGTCTAGAGCAGCTTCCAGCCGTGGTCCCCGAGGTGAAAGAGTGGACCTTCAGCGAGTACAGGTCGCAGTCCAAGCCATGTTTGGACGCGTGGGTGTGGATTGTTGATCGCGAGCGCGTCAAGCAGTGGAAAAACTACAAGGAGGACCCCGAGAAAAACACTCTGCCTGAGTTGGGCCCGCCACTCGGCCTCCGACCTGATCTCTATCCCGAGCACGAGCAGCCGGCGCCGCCTTGGATTCGCATCCGCCTTCGGAGCATCCCAGGGCTCTGGTTCGAGCGCCCCGAGCGCCTGACGCCGCTGGAATGGGGGAGAAATGCAGAGAGGGATCGTAATGAGCCCAAGGTCTTCTGGTGGGGTCATCAGGGACTTACCCTGGCAATGATTGCGAGGGAGCAAAGGGCGGGTGCTCGATTACTCTCCTGATGAGGACTGGGGCGCATGCAAGGCGGAACAGACCTGGTAATCCTTGAAGTGGTTCAGAGAGCTCGGTACATTGTAGTTATCATCGGTCAGTCGGTCATCGTCAGTCGCTCCCGCAAATCGTGTGCTTGCCAAGCATCCACGGGCTGCCAAGTCCGTTCTCTGACCACTAGTACCTCTTACCCCGTCAACCAGAATTACAATTGCATAAATGCTGAGAGCCACCCCTTGCAATCCAGAAATGAACAGCCAAGCTGCTATCCTCCCGACCTTGAAGAATGCCGGCATATGGTCCATTGCGGGTCCCGCGCATTACACTGGGTCGTAGAACCCTGTTTCTTGGATAGTGATGGCCCCGCCGTTCGCAATTCTTGCAAGCTCATCTATGAGCCCCAGGACCTCCATGCCGACCGCGGAGGTATCTCCTAGCCATACTCCGTGCAGTGCTGTGAGCCAGGTGTTGGCGAACGTCACCATACGCCTCTCGATGCGGCGGAAGTGGCTTGACATCCAGTGGTCGAAAACTTCAACCAGGGGGATGCTTTGGCCCGTGAGAGCCATGTGCGCCCGCTCAGCCAGCCGGAGCTCTCTGCGAAGCTCCATCAGGACGTGGACCATGGACTCATGAACGTCCGCAACGTTAAGATATGTGGTGACGGAGAGTACCTGCGAATGGGGAGTGGACAAGGTTAGCTGACGAGGCACTCTGGGTAGCGAGCCAGAGAGTGGCGGGCTAGAAATGGCACACAGAAAAAGGGGGAGGGGCGGCTCGACATTTCGAATGGAAGTGAGAACTGTAGTCGCTGACAGCTCGTTGCGTCCGCCATTGACCATAGAATCCATCGTGGAAAATGCAATCGGTGATATGTCGTCGTTGTTCCACAGCTGGTAGGAGGGCGGCAGAAGAAAATATCAGCATACCAAATCCAGGAGCAGTGCGGGATATACGTAGCTGAATGGATGGGCTTGCAATGGCATTGCCATCCTGTCCCCAAGCTGGCAGGGTGGAACTGTCACTCACTCTGGCTTTGATGCCGTTCAGATCGCAGTATGCCAACACGAAGGCATCCCTGTTGCGGTTTGTGCCAAATGCGTTCATGAATCGCTCCTGAATGGTCCATAGCTGGAGGTTTGGGAAGGCAAGTGGTACTGGCCCGGACAGAATAGCAAGGAGGTCTGGTCTCACGGCCGTGGTTTGGAAGAAGTCTGCTGGTATCGTGCCTGCGGGATTCGGCGCCCGTCCTCCAGCCAGGGTGCCTCTGATGGCGTCTTGGTAGAACATGGGGAGCGTCTGGAGCTCGATGACATGCTCGGCTGCGAAGCTACTAGTTAATATTCTACTATTGGAGCCCACAGAGGGTGGGGACGGGGCAGGTGCTACTACTTACTGACACCCCAAGAAATAGGGCCCTGGTTACGCCGCTCCGTGAGGACATCTTCAAGCCGTACCGCCAAGTTGGTGCAAGGCTGGTCAGGGAAGATATAGAGCCGTTGATAGAGACCCTGCTGAGACTGGTCGTAGGGATTCCACTACCGAAGTCGAACGGAGGGTATTCAATTTGTATGTCAGTAAGATCCCAGGGGCAGCAAGCTGTGTTTCGGCGTTTTTACGCGTACATCGTTGATACTCGGGTACTAATGCGTTAAACTATTAGTGTCGTTCACGGCAACGGACTGATCGCATCCTCGACTGGAATGACAAGGAACCATGAGGCGCGAAGGGGGGTATTCATGGCACTGCTTCGACTCACCTCTAGAGAGTTAATAACCCCCGAGTAAGTAACACCCTGGAAGGTCACCGTCCAAGTGTAGGACCTCGACCGCTTCTCGATAGGGTTTTGTTCGCACGTCGAGGCGCTGCTTGACTGGAATGGGCAGAGTATCCTTCCGGTCGGAACGGTGGTGCCGGCTAGCTCTCTATTAAGTGATGGAAGGTTGCAGAGCAAATAAAAGGTGGCAAAACTGGTGCCAGCACGGAAGAGCCGGCCGGTGTTGTCCTCCGCGAAGAATCGCGTGACGGCAACAGCGTTGAGTGCCGGAAACACACGGCCAATCGTGTTGTCCCAGAGCACGCGAAGCTCGGTCGTGGTCGTGCCACCCATCATTTCCTCAGTAACCTGTTCCACCCGCGTTAGGACCGTTGAGGATACCGAGCGCCTCGTGAGGGCAATCGCAGTTTCGTTCGCAGGATCTGATGATGCATCTTCGTATGAGCGCCAGAACAGATATGATTAAGAGTACCGCACCATGTGTCTCCAACCGGTGAGAAGCCGGCACTAGTAGAACACTCTGCACTTACCGAAGTCGACAGGGGATAGGACGCTTCTGGTCTGGAGTGACCTTGGCGTTAGGAACTCCCACCCAGAAGGACACACTGGGTCGGCAGCCAAGGCGCTGAGGTCCTGCCCTTTTTGCTCGTTGTCTTTGCCTCGCTTCGCAAGAGACCGGGCATTGACGGAGCAGCAGTGCGCCTGCTCTCCACGAGTGCATCCGAGCGGGCTCATAGCGATGCGTACTTGGTTGTCTGGACATCCACTCTTGCAGGCATCGGAACCTTCTGGCCCGGCCCCTAGGCCCCGATACCAAGCGCAGCTGTGATACTGCCAGTCGGGATTGCCGTTTGCGCAGCAGAAGTTGGCCTTGCACAAACGGGCACCAGATCCGCCGGACGACTGCGAGAGGAGGTCGGGCATGTCGGCGGGACACTGCTCCTGGCACGCCGGATACGGGCCCCAGGTGCATTGAGACTGCAGGCGCATGTTTGGCGGCTTCACGCTGTGGGAGCCGAACCCGATTGCGGTGCTGCAACAGGCTGCTTGGAAGCCGCCCAGCCATCCACCGTCGCAGTGCAGGTTGTTGCTGCTCACCTCCTTCCAATCGGCCGGACAGTACCCGCTGCATTGCCCGTTGTTGTGTCCATACCAGCCGCACGAAGGCACTCCGTTGCCTACAGGGCAGCAGAATGTGTGAACGCCGTGGCCTTCACAGCCCTGGTCGTCCTGCATGATCTCTCCGCTCTTGGCCCCTTCGTCGCTCCTCGGAACAGCGACCCATCCGGCCGGGCAGGCTAGAGATAAGTTGGCACACACACAGGTTAGAGTGGAGTGGCCTCATAAAGCAAAGCCGGTTCCGGCCTGTTGGGTGGGTGGTTTCCCGAGGCCGGAGGGGTTGTCTTGTCTCGAATTCAGGGGCTCAAGTGTATCACGTGACTGTGAAGAGAACTTGCCTTGACCACAGTTCGTCCATTTGCACTGCTCGTGAGCATCGTACACTTGACCGGTTCCGTCTGTCTGCATCTGCAACAGCGATCCTCCTAGTATTGGGGCGGCACGGGACAGAGCGCGGGAATATTTGCCTTCCTTGGTGTCGTGCGAGATGGCCCATACCATGACGCCGCCCAAGCATTCTACGTACGGAGAGTTATCGTCAGATTTTGTCATAACATGTATAGCGGTGTCGGAGTTCTCTATCCTCTTTGCAGACCGGAATCGCGACTTACTATCTCTTGCGTAGTTAGTCTTCAGCACAAAGGTGTCCTCGTCGTCAAATGCGACCCAGTTGGCCGAGTCCCAGGTCGTGACCTTGACTGCAGCGTCTTGGTACAGAACCGGGGTACTGCCGCCTGCGCTTATGATATCGTCGATCTCAGAGTTGAGAGCAATTCCTATCTCACGACTGCAGAGCTGCGCCTGCGCACCAGTCTCGTATGGACAGCCCGGCGTCAGACAGTTGGGATTGGTAGCGCGGAAAGTCCGACCGTAGAACGCCATGCCGAGCACGACCTTGGCTGGGTCAATCTGGTTGCGCCATAGCAGGGACAGCGCGTCGTCGATTTCGGTTAGGTTAGTATGGGCGTTGAGATGTGCTCCGACCCACTTGTTCTTGATATCCCACGCTCCGTGGAGGTCGTAGGACATGACGTTGAAGAAGTCGACATGGTCCTGCATCCGCTGGATGTCGAAGTGCTGGAGGTACCAGTAGGATGCAGGGATAGTAATGCTCAGTCCGTTGCGAGAGGGTGTCGTCTTTAGGGATTGTCTGAGTAGCCAAAGGAAGAGGGGGAATGCCTGGTAGTCCTCGCCACGGCCGTTTCGGTCCGGAGCGACTGGGTACTCCCAGTCCAGATCAACACCATCGAAGCCGTACGTAGCCATGAAGCTGATCAGAGACCTGATGAACATGTTCCTGTGTGCGTCGCTAGAAACCATATCGGAGAATGTCGTGGCCGTCGGTCGGCCAGCATCGTTGAAACTCCAGCCGCCGATGGCGATGAATACCTTGAGATTCGGATCACGCTGTTTCAGGTGCACGAGGCGCCTGTACAGCGCAGGGTCGCCCGAATTAGCCGGCTTAACCTCAAAGGTCACAGGGTCGATAGTAGCAAACGCGAAGTTGATGTGGGTGTAGACTCCTGCCGGGATCCATTCTGGGATGAAGGGATTACAGTCCCGCCCGAAGGACCAGGCCTCATAGTAGCCCACAACACGCTTGAAAGCCTTGGGAGATCCCGCGCAGTTCGGCGATTTGACTGTCTTTGTACCGCAGAACTCCTGGGTCATGCCGCAGTAGCCCCATTTTGAACAGCAGACATTCAGCGGGCACTTCGAGCTGTGCACATACGCGTCGCCGAGGCCGCCGGGATCACAGTCTGCCTTCTTGTCGCAGTTGAAGACACAGACCTCGGGAGCGCAGTCTTAATCCATGTGATTAGCATGTCCGCTTCAAAATCCGTTGGCCCCGGGCTGCCCTCACGCAAGCGTTCTACTTACAGCTGGCTCCGAATCCGCAAAAGCCAAACTTGCTACAGCATCCCACCGAGCATGGGTTCGAGGGTCCGCAGTTTTGGGCGAGCACCGGCAGCAGAAAGATGCACAGGTGAGTGGCCATGACCGCTAAGGCAGCCCTCCAGCGGTGGAGTGGTGCCATGGCGACACCGTATATTGTCGGAGGAACGTCTTCTCAACTTGAACGAGGGGCTTTGTGGGCAAAGAACGTGTTATATTGGAGTCGGGGAGAGCAGTGAACGAGACAGACGCAGCATCAACGAGTGACAAAGGGGGACAATGAGTGAGGGAGGAGAGAAGCGAGAAGCCAGAAGAGAAGGTGCAGAGAGAAGAGTTAGCTTGAGAATCGCTTCCCTTCCGAGTCCTGACATCTCGCGAAGAGCGAGGCGCGCCTCGGACTTGAAGACCACCCCGAGCCTCTTGGTATTTTGGAGCTCTTTCAATAGGAGAGAGCCAACCCTCAACCCCTTCCTCCCTGCGTTGACAACCTGTGAGACGCAGGCCATGATCACGATGTTGGCGATGCGCTCGTGCCGAGGAGAAATGAGGACACCACCATGTCAGGTGCAGGCAGCAAATACGCAAATGCGACCTCCCCTTGACATTGCTACACCACCTGCATTGTATTCGTGCTGTTGGTCCCAATTCGGACGCTCACTTGAGGCTATCGGGATTGTTGAACGGTTGGACCAGGGCTCGGCCCCACTCGGAGAACCCCTGAAAAATAGGTCAACACCAGGCCCCTGGCCCTCGCGAGGCTTAAAAATAAGCATGACTGTTTTGACAACATGGATGGACTCTACATATCACCAACAAGCCGTAACGCAGTGAACTTATCGCGAGTCTTCCAATACACCGCTCGAATGTGGATAGCTCTTACGAGTTCGGAATGCCTAGACCGCAATTTCAGCTTCCACCATGGTTTCCTCAGTCTTGTTCAATTTCTTCGCTGCTAACATGGCGGGTAGATGGCAAGGTGCTATCAACACCCTCAGTCACAAGGAGGTGAGTCGGCCAGACGGGGGAAGAATAGGGGCTGGCGGCCAGGAAGAGCAAGACACCCGACACCCCGTCCTCGATCATGTATTGCAACTCGGGTACCCCTCAGGTCCCTCTCTCCTTTGTCTCCTGAGTCTTCTCCCTCTCCCTCCTCGATGGACTCTTCGTTCTCTCGTTGCCGCGAGATAATATGACCCCCTCCCTTTGCCACTAGGCTCTCTATCAGTAGCGTCGACTGCCGCATCAATCGCTTTGCGGGCAGCGGCGCTTCGTGCATTTGGTGCTATATTGCGTTTGATTCTCTCCGTCTACAATTTCTCCTCACTCCTTCTCGTCAATCGATTACTAGTTTTATATACACAAATATCGAGAACGCCACATCCAGCTGCCATCTCAAGAGAAGATGGCACACTGTCATTCTCTCATCGTCTTCTATCTGGCACTCCTGGTGGCCCTCTGTTGGCCAGCTTCGGCCACGCATGGCCATAGGCATCGACATCTCCACGAGCAGCACCACGGTCGCCACGCCCACTTGCTGCACCCACGCAATGAAAGCGGCCATGGCAACAGCTCTCTTGGTGCCGACGACCTCGTCGCGCAGGCTCTCAAGCTTCTTGCCACCCGCAACAAGGCCCGCATTGAAAATCCGAAGTTCAACGAGCCGATCATTGTTCACCCAACCAAGGACCCGGAACTTGCCCCTCCCCTTCTTGTCTCGGGCCAAAACAGCACTCTAGTTCGGCGGCAAGGCCAGAATCTCACGTCAAGTGATAATTCGACGACGACAGCGTCTGCTTACTCCATTCCGCGCGAGCTTGCGGAAGCTGCGAAGAGGCTGGCAGAGGCCTCGCCCCAGAGTCCTGCTGGAGACCACGCCGACGTGGCTTCCATGACGCGAAACAAGTACAGACACAGCACGAACGACACGAATGCCCCAGACCGGCTCAAAACGCCTGAGGGCAAGCTCAGTGCCTGGGGGCCCGAATTTGTGGGAAATGTGTCTGAAGCAGTCAAGCACGAGTCTTCAATGTCGAGGCGTCAAAGCCCGGGCTACTGGATGGTTGACACTCCCCAGCTCGGCAAGAGTCCCTTCTCTGGCGATCCCAACTACCAGGTCTGGAGGAATGTCAAGGACTTCGGTGCTTTCGGAGACGGTGTGCACGATGACACGGCTGCCATCAACGCGGCCATTGCCAGCGGGGGCAGATGTGGTCCGAACTGCGGCTCCAGCACCAGATTCCCAGCAGTTGTGTACTTCCCGCCCGGGACATACCTCGTCAGCAGTCCGATCATCCAGTACTACAACACCCAGTTCCTCGGAGATCCTCATAGCGTTCCCACCATCTTGGCTGCACAGAGCTTCGTCGGCCTCGGTGTGATTAGCAGCGACGTCTATGTCAGTGACACCGAGCAATGGTAAGATGATGTCTCTAGGTCTTGGTCAAATAGAGTCTCTCGGAACTTGCAATGACTCTTTTTACTACAGGTACCTAAACACGGCCAATTTCCTGAGGAGCATTCGGAACTTCAAGATCGATATCAGATTGACGGACCCATACGCGTATGTATGCGCGATCCATTGGCAGGTGAGCATGTTCGCCCTCTTCACTTCGTGTTTTCTTAACTCAAACCCCAGGCTTGCAGGCTTCCACACCTGGTGTTGGCCGAAGCCATGTCTCACGCAACATATTCTGACCGACTTGATAGGTTGCTCAAGCATCATCACTCGAGAATATCGAGTTTTACATGCTCTACAACTCAGAAGTGCCATACAACACACAACAGGTGAGCGACCCCTGACATCGATATATCTGTCCAAGGTAAGGACAATTTACGCACCAAGTTCAATGGCTAACGCAGTATTACGACAGGGAATTTACATGGAGAATGGCTCTGGCGGCTTCCTCGCCGATCTTATCTTCGTGGGTGGCAATTTTGGGTGAGTACAACGGCCGTCTCGCGCTCGATCCCTTAGGAGCTCCGCGACATCAACTGACGTGATGCCATCAATGCCCATAGCGCGTACTTTGGGAACCAGCAGTTCACCACCAGCCATCTTATCTTTGTAAACTGCCACACCGCACTGCAGGTCCACTGGGACTGGGCGTGGACGATGCAAGATTTCATTATAGAGGGCTGTAACTCGGGCCTCGTCGTCGTCGGCGGAGTAAGTCATGCCCGAATAAATAGCCTTACAAGCTTCCCCCTCCCCTTCTCAAGCGCTCGATATGCTAAACAAGCTCAACTTTTGCTCATGAAGGCCGGTGGGCCGGGCAGCACCGGCCAAGGCGTCGGCTCTCTCGTCCTGGTGGACTCAATTATCGCCAACACGCCCAACGGCATCGTCACGTCTCTGGCGGCGGAGAACTCGACCTCGTTCTTGCTGCAGAACGTTGGGTTCTTCAACGTGCAGACCGCCGTCAGAGACGCCTTCGCCCAGACGACCCTCCTGGCCGGCGGCAACCAGGTTCTCGTCGGCAGCTGGGGCTTTGGACGGATCAACGACGCGACGACGCCGAGCGGCCTGAGCACGTTCGTCAATGGGGCAAACATCCCTGCCATGACGCGGAAGCCAGAGCTCCTGGGCGAGGCGTACGATAATATGGCGCCGAATCTGTTCACCAGGCGACGTCCGACGTGTGAGTAGTCTCCTTTCTCTCTCTTTTTTCTTTTTTCTTTCCGAGCTGCTGCATATCTCCCTTTCTTCCGAAGAGCTTTGGCTCAAGGTAGACAGATCAAAACTAATACCAGAGAGCCCTGCAGACTATAACGAACCGGTCAGCCGCATTATGAACGTCAAGGCCCTGGGAGCTCTGGGGGACGGCAGCACTGATGACACGGCGGTCCTGAACTCGATCCTCGAAGGAGCCGCAAACACCTCCTCTATCGTCTACTTCCCCTTTGGTATCTACATCATCCGGGACACACTGAGGATCCCTGTTGGCTCGCGCATCATCGGACAGGTTTGGTCCCAGATCATGGCGACGGGGCCAAAGTTTGCCTACGAGAGGCAGCCCACGGCGACGGTTCAGGTCGGAAGACCAGGGGACCGTGGGATCGTGGAGATTCAGGACATGATGTTCACGGCGAAGGGCGCCACCGCTGGAGCTGTTATCATCGAGTGGAACGTTCACGAGTCCACAAAAGGCTCGGCTGGCATGTGGGGTGAGGATTCTCGCGTGGTCTTTCTCTCTTCGTTCGTTCCTTCTTTTCTCGATGGTGGAAATGCCGCTGCTGACGAGGTAGTTACCACCACTCACGCTCCTAGACTCTCACATCCGCATTGGCGGCGCCACCGGAAACGACCTCCAGCTGGAGAACTGTCCCAAGGTTGGGGCCGCCGTGAACAGCAACTGCAAAGCAGCGTCAATGTTGATGCATATGACCCCTGGGTCTTCCGGATACTTGGAGAACGTCTGGCTGTGGACCGCCGATCACGACATGGAGTAAGTCAACCCGCAAATCCCCTCGTATCCTTGCTCGAGCCATTGCCTTTCCACCTAAATCCCCGAGTACCGAAGAGGGAGAGATCTCGACCGCTAACGCATCCATGACATATGCACAGCAAGAGAAACCTAGATCAGATAGACATTTATGTCGGGCGTGGTCTGCTCGTGCAGAGCGACCTTGCTTGGCTATGGGGAACTGCCGTCGAGCATTGCGTCCTGTATCAGTACCAGCTCTCTGGGGCTAAGAATATCCTGATGGGTATGATACAGACGGAGTCGCCGTACTTTCAGCCCATTCCTGGCGCCCCACTGCCCTTCACACCTGGTCTCTTCCCAGACGACCCGACATTCAACACCACCCCTTCTTCGCCCTCGTCGTGGGCGGTGCGAATTGTAGATTCGTCATCAGTCTATATGCTCGGCGCTGGACTCTACAGCTGGTTCTCGGGCTACAGCCAGACCTGTCTCGCGACGGAGAACTGCCAGCAGCGCGGGTTCGAGGTCGTTCAGAGCTCCGACCTCTGGGTCTACAACCTCTGCACGAAGGCCATCGTCGAGATGGTCTCCCCACTGGGCAAAGCGGCGACCCTTGCGTCACAGAACGTCAACGGCTTCCTCTCGTCCGTGCTCGGCTGGCTGCATGGCACCCAGAACATCACCGGCGCGCGCGAATTCGAGGGATTCCAGATCTACACCCCGGAATCGCTCGAGGAGGTAGAGCTGAATCTCGAAGCCCCGTTCCCGCCGATCTGCCGCACCGCGCTGACGCAGCTGGTCGTCTGCCACCCGCTGGTGGCGTCGCTGTCGAGGGTCGCGTGGCACGGGTCGCCGGGTAACCAGACGGTGACCGACGAGGTCTGTCAGCAGAGCTGCCTCAGCAGCGTGCAGACTTGGATTGAGAATGTGGCCAGCGCGTGCGAGGGCTACAAAATCGAAAAAGGCGCACCGCCCGAGCTTGTCGGAGGGAGAATCCGCCAGGGGCTTCTCGAGACGTGTCAGAAGGAAGTCGCAACTGGGAGGTACTGCAATGGTAAGTAGTCAGGTCGAAGTCTCTCAAGACTTCTCCACAACGTCTCTCACTCATCAACCCTCCGGTCACTCACATATTCTTAATCTGTCTTCTGACCAAGCTTGGATGATCGGTAGACATAATCGCCGGCTTTACCACCGTAGCCTCCTACCAAGACATGCCACAGGCAGAGATGTGCCACACCTGCTTCAAGGACAGACACCGCATGATGCAGGAGTCTCGGTATTCGGTCTACAACCAATACTACAAGGACAGGTTTGAGGCAATCAAGAGCAGCTGCGGAAGCACCGGCAGCACCGAGATCCTGCCGCCAATCATTCCCGCGCCCGAAGTCGAGACGGCCTGCCCCTCGGGCCTCAAGCACACGGTGGTCGCGGGAGACACATGCGACTCGCTCGCCCTAGCCGGATCCTTCGCGTCCGCCGCGCTCTTTATCGGCAACCCCGGCAAGATGACCAACTGCAGCAGCCTCACTGTGGGCGCGGAGCTCTGCCTGCCCATCGGCTGCAACGTGACCTACACCGTGAAGGAGAACGACACGTGCTGGGACATCGACTCGGCGCACCTGGGCGTGCTGCCGACCGGCGTGGGCATGGGCGCCGTCCGGCTGTACAACCCCTGGGTTGACTTCGGCTGCAACAACCTGCTGACGGCGAGCGACGACGCCTACGGCTACGTCATCTGCATGTCGCCCCAGGGCGGCGTCCACGACCTGGCGGCGCCTCCCGCGCCCCAGCCCACGCGCGTGCACGGGAACGGCGCGAGCTGGCACATGGTGCCGCTGCCCGCGGGGGCCGACCTCGCCCCTGGGACCACGATACTGTGCGGCAAGTACCTCGTCGCGCAGGAGGGGGACACCTGTACGATTTTGGCCATGCAGGGCCCCACCGTCATGGACCTGCTGCTGCGCGCGAACCCGTCGCTGGGGACGAGCACGGCAGACTGCGAAGGGCGGGTGGTCCCGGGCCTGACGTATTGCCTTCTGCCGTTGGTCGGCTTCGACAGCGAATACCCCCCGGAACAGGAGCCCTCAACGACGATCACGATAGGGGGCCCATACACAGAATCATCGACCTCTTCTTCTTCAACGAGTTCAACCGTCTCGTCATCCTCAGAAACTACGACCAGCACCACCAGCAGCACCAGCACTACCACTTCTTCCTCGTCGACCTCGACCTCAACCTCAAGCACCACCTCAGAGCCCACCTCCCAGCCCACAACCGCCCACTACTACGGCTGCTACACCGAAGCGACAGGCCAGCGCGCCCTCAGCGGCCCCTCCACCACCGACTTCGTCGCCATGACCCCCACCCTCTGCCGCGCCTTCTGTCAAAGCCAATCACCAACCCCCTACCCGGTATGGGGCGTCGAGTACGGTGGCGAGTGCTACTGCGGCACCTCGCTCTCCCTCGCCGCGGGGTCCCAGCCCATCTTCGAGGCGCAGTGCTCCGTCCCCTGCCCCGGCGACCCCTCCCTAAAATGCGGCGGCGGCAACCGCCTGAGCCTGTACGGCCTCTCGCCCTCTCCGCCCCCGACCTCCCCCCCGCCCGGCCTGCCGCCCGTCACCTCCTTCGGCTACGTGGGCTGCCGCACCGAGCCGGCGACCGGAGGCCAGCGCGCGCTGGGCGGTGCCAGCGCCGCGGACGGGCAGCAGATGACGCCGGCCGCGTGCGGCTCCTACTGCCTAGGCGCGGGCTTCCTCGTGTTCGGCGTGGAGTACTCGGCCGAGTGCTGGTGCGGCGCCGCGCTGCACCCGCTGAGCCTCGTCGCGCCGGAGGAGGAATGCGGGATGCCGTGTAGTGGCGACGCGGCGCAGATGTGCGGGGGGCCGAATAGGTTGAGTGTTTGGGAGTGGTCTTGAGGAGGGAGGAGGTGAGAGGTGAGGTGAGAGGTGAGGTGAGAAGTGAGAGGTGAGAAGTGAGAGGTGAGAAGTGAGAGGTGAGAGGAGAGGGGAGAAGATAAGATACCTGAGATAAGATAAGAGGATAAGAGGATAAGAGAAGAGAAGCGATCGCGGACTTTCGGATGGAGAGAGTCCACCTAGGAATGTCAAGTCCAATTTACACCGGTTTGGATTCTCATGTTAATCTTGACCATGATCCCTAACCCCGACCTTGAGTAGCACGTGTGTGGTACGTCCTCGACTACTCGCTGATCCATCGGGTTACCTGTTCGCTGTGCTGTGATGTGTTGGCGTCCATGGTGCCGGCCGTCTGCGCGCCGAAGGGAGGGCGGCGAGTCAGGAAGGAGGTCACCCCACCACCCCCTGAAGTCCCAGGGAAACTGCAAACAAGAATAGAAGAAGCCGTGGAATGTTCCCGCTCCTCCGTAAAAGGGAGCATAAAAACAGACCGGAGGAGTGAAAGATTTCCGGGAGATCGCTGACCTGACGAAGCAAAGAGCAGTGGGAAACGGATTGGCGAGAGATGGACGAGAATATCTGTAAAAACACCTACGCACCTAGCCGCCCGGTACGACAAGACTGATGAATGAGAAGCCAACACACGGCGCCACTTCGTGTCTGGTATGGTGGGAATTGAATGGATTCCATGCTAGATTTCTGCTGCTACCTGTAGCTGAGTAGGTACAATGAAAAAGAAACATAGCGAAAAGAGAGATGAAGAGCGAGAAGGAAAAAAAAAAAAATTCCAGGCAAATTTCCGTCCGTCCTCCGTGCTTCCTTTGGATCTGCACGATATTCTCGACTAGATAGATTCCTTCCAGACATGGATGCCAAGGTGAGTTAGGAGATAGATTATGAAGAGCTACCGAGAACCATGACTGCAATTCTGCTTCGTAGAGAGGGTGTACTACTTCTCGTTGCTGCATGTGGTGACGATGATGAAACTCTCAAGCTTTCCCGCGCATGCATGGCCCGCTTCGCCTGCTTACCAAAAGAGATATGAAAGCATGATGGTGTGGGTGGATTTGGTCGAGGTCATCATCGTCGACACCTCACTCACCCCAACAGTCTTCAGCTTTTCAGCTTTCTAGCAGCTTTCAGTTTCAATCAGCCTCATCCTCCTCCTCAATCGGCGCCGGCGTCCTCCGTTCGTTCCTCCTCTTCGGCCTCCGATGCCTCGACGACGAGACGTTGCTCGCCGAGTCGTCCGGCTGCAGCTCCACGTAGTCGTCGGCGCCCCAGTCGCTCTCGCTCGCGCTCGCGGTCGCCGCGGCGGCCGCCCAGAAGTCTCCCGGCGCCGCGGCGACGTCGTCGGGGAGGCTCTGGCTGGACGTCGAGTTCGGGTTGATGAAGAAGCGGGGCGAGTCCATGGCCGCCGCCGCCGCCGAGGAGGAGGACGCCGACATCATGATGCCGACCGCCCCTGGGCCTCCTCCTCCAGCTCCAGCTGCAGCTACGCGGTGTCGGTTCAGGCTCATCTGCAGGCCCGCGCTGCGCTGCCGGAGGGCCTGGCGGGTGGACTCGGCACGCTCGTGCAGCGACTCGAAGATGTCCTCCAGCGTCTCCATTCCCGCAAAGATGAAGCGCTCGACCTCGGCGCACATCTGGATCTCGAGCTCCTCGTCGAGCGTGACGGCCGTCTTGGGGCCGCCGCCGCCGCCCGTCGCCACGCCGGGGCCGACGACCACAGACGAGGCGTTGCTCACGAACGAGGCGGGCGTGGGACCCCTGCTGAAGGGCGTCGTGCCGCGCGAGGGCGGAAACTGGAAGTTGGCGCGGCTGGGCGACTGGAAGAAGAACCCGCTCGCGTTCGCCGCCGGCGCGCCGATCGCGGGAGTGCCGCCGCGCGAGGGGGTCTCGGCCGTGGGCGTGGCGATGTCGTCGCCGTCGTCGGCGCCGCTCCACAGGAAGCCGTCGAAACGGCCCGAGGTCAGCAGCTCCCACTCGGACGGGTTGATGTCGCCCACGGCGCGCAGCACGTCGTGCATCTGTCGGTTCTTGATCAGGTACATGGCCGTCTCGGCGTCGCGCGGCGCCTGGGCTAGCGCGTAGTACCGCTGGATCGAGAGGCCCGTCTTCACCAGGAAGTCCTGCCGGGGCCTGCGCATGGGCGTCGGGGCTCTCAGGGCGGGCTGCAGCTCGCGGTTCCCGGCCAGGAGCGCGTTGAAGTAGGGCTGCTCCTCCGCGTCGAGGTTAGTTAAGATGGCGAAGGTGAGCGTCTCGTCGTCGACGTCCGTCGGTGGTGGTGCGGGCGACTCTGAGCAGCTGGTCAGCCACCTGTCGACCGCGGCCTTGACCTTCTTGTTCTGCCTGAGGTAGTGCCCGCGGAACTCCTCGGCGATGTCCGGGTCCATCTTCACGGGGGAGTCCGGGCGTGGAGGGAGCTCGGCCGTCTCCTCGGCAGCCTTAGTGCTGAGTAGAGTTAGGTCGAAGGGCGGCCATGGCGGGTTGTCGCCCTTGTACCGCTCCAGCACCTCGCCCCAGCCAAGGCCGTGGCGGACTCCAGTCAGAGAGCGCTCACAGACAACGCAGCTGCAGCCATCGGCGGGGAGGTCCCGAGTAAAGACGTTGTCTAGCCGGTCGAGGATGCGCCTAGCAATCGTCTTGTGGCCGGTCGCGACTGCTATCGAACCGTGTCCGTCTAGCACGGCTTTGTACTGGTCAAGCATGTTGAAGAGAGGGGCGAAAAGGGCCTCGGCTGCTTTGGCGTGGAGATTGGTTTGGTGGCGGTTGGCGTTCGGGCGGGAGAGTGCGTCGAGGAAGTACTTGGAGACGGGCTTGGGCAGTCCGCCGTTCTGGTTCAGGTAGTTCACCCTTGGGACCTCCAGGACGTTCAGAGGCGGAGGGGGAGGCGGCGGCGGAGGCGGCATGGGGCTGGCCTCCGCCGATGGCACTCCTGATCCTGACAGGACCTCGATAGGCCCGCCGAATCGTATCCTTTGGGATGAGGTGGTCTTCTCATTCGGGAACATCGGGGGTGGGGGTGGAAATTGCGGCGTAGCTACGGGAGTCTTGGGGGACGAGTCTATGGCCGACTCAGGAGAGAGGTCAGACACCGCGACAGGGTCCAGACGCACAGTCTCCCCGGACGCTGTCCTCGCAGAAGAGACCGAGGATATGGTGGCCATGCGGCTCGGTTTCGAGGCAGGCTTGAGGCTGCCGCCTTCTTGTAGGGACTCGATCGTGGGATTCTTGAGCGGAGAGTGCGGGGACTGGATGGTGGTCTGGGTCGAGGCCTTCGACTTGCTCGACACCTTGGACCTGTCGTCGCGCTTCGACGTCGACCTCGAGAGCCACGACGTCCGTGACCTCGGCCGCTCCTCAGAGGCATCTTTCTCCCGTGACGACCCCGATGACGTCGGCGTGCCCGATCCCCGCTCCCTCTCCCTCTCCTTATCCTTGGGCTCGGAGAGGTTCGTCGCTGGTGGACTGGGCGGAGGATCGCCCTTGCTCCTCCGTGAGGAGGACCTGGACGATGACTTCCTCTCGGTGGTGAAGTCGACCGACTTGGACCGCTTCTTGACATCATCCGGTGCGGCAGATCCGAGATCGGTGGGCTCCGGCGTGAGCGGGTCTGCTCTTCGGACCCCTTGCGCCGTGTGCGTTGGCGACGCGGGAGGGGGCTGCGACAGGTCCTCGCGGCTGACGACGTTGACGCTCTCCTTGCTATGCGCCTTGCTGAACGAAGGGTACGGCCTTGGGGCCCGGGAGAGCCGTGACAGCTCAGGCACGACGTCGGCAGTCAGCTCGGACCCGGCAATAACCCCTCGCTCATCGACAATCACGGTCTCGATTCTGTCCTTGTCCGAATCCCGATCCCTCTCCTCCGGGTCCCGTTCGCGGCGATCCCGGTCTCTGTCTCTGTCCCTGTCCCTGTCTCTGTCCCGATCGCGATCTCGGTCCTTGTCTCGGTCCTTGGGTCGTCGGCGGCGATGCGAAGATGACTGGGTGTCGCTATCGGTGGCTCTGTGCTTCGAGGATCGTGACTTGTGATGGTGGCGATGCTCACGGTCCTTGTCCCGCTCGCTCCTGTCCTTCTCGCTCCGGCTGCTTCGTCGTTTCTCACGAGGAGCCGAATCGTCTACGTCGGCGCCATCCCTGTCGCGGTCCTTGGAAGGCATGGTCAAACCATGCCAGAGGCCGGACGCGGCGGTTCTCGTTTCGGTTGTGAACCTGGGACGACTACTCAAGAATGAAGAATGATCAGGTGAAGCAAGGGTGGTAAGAAAGCCTGTTTGCTTCTTGTTTGCTCTTCAGCTAGCGGTGGCGAGTAAACCGCCGTCGGGGCACGAGCAAAGGAATGGAGAGGAGGGTCGATCGCCGATTTAACGAATTACTCCCAGGAATGCACGAAGCAAAAGAAAAGATTTTTAAAATGGGTATCACAACATATCACGAATTAACTAGAGGCAGGGAGAAGAATGGAAGTGACTGGAAGACGATAATGAGGAAGAGAGTAAGAGATAGAGGGGCGGTTCCGTCCTCTCATAATAGGTGTAAAGGGTGTGCGTTGGCAGCATCAACGAACGCAGGAGCATCAGATGGCTCGACTTGATTCGAGATCAAATCAGTGGCCGCCCGGGCATTTCGTACTTCTGCCTGTAGTGCTGCGGTCCTCAGTTTTCAGGTGGTGGTGGCCGAGGTCGTGCAGGTGTGTGGTGCGGTGCAGGCGAGTGCAGGCGAGAGGCGGACGTCAACCACCACAGCAACAGCGACAACCCCTGTCCGGTCCGCGCTGCTGCGCTTTGATTCGACAAAAAGTGTGCTCAGGCCAAGGGCACAATGGATTGGGGTCCAGAGTCCGGCGGCTGGCTGGCCTGTGGATTCCCGCCCAGCCCAGCACTTTGTGGAGGGGTAGTCCATAGTGTGGGAATCAGCTGCAGCCAGATCTCTCACTGTGAGATTGTTGCCTTCTTGGCTCTTTTTCCACAGTATAATTGTCAATCCCGACTGCGGTGTACTCCCCGCTCGGCAGAGTTCCCGTCAAGCAATACTCAATTCAAGATTGGACTCCCCGTCCCGTGTCGTTGGTTGTCATTATTCTTTTTTCAGCTACAGGCGCGTGCAGCTGCGACGTAGAGCTGTGATTGATTTTTTTCTCTTTTCTTCTGTCAAACTGATATTGATAAGTCCCTCGCAAGCGATGACTCCTTCGAGACTTAGCTTCCATTCCTTCATCAACAGGAGATTTTAGCGATTTGTGGGGATACCTCGTCGTGAGATGCAGCTGCTGCTGCAGTTGGGTTATTTTCAGACTCCTCGTTGGGCAGCAAAATACAGATCCTCTCGCCCGTTGTTCCATCGCCGCTGAATCATAGTACGATCCCATCGCATTCCAAAGATCTCTTAGACATTCCGGGGCTGGCTAGGGGCCAATCGCACGAGGACGAGACGTCCGCCACAGGCCTGCCTAAGCGCGCATGATGACTGCGGAACAACCCAACGAGCCCCCGCGCTGCTCATGCTCTCACCAGACTCACGCACCAGACCGCACTCACCAGACCTGCACCACCTCCCTTACCTGGATAGCACAGCACATACGGGTTATCTGCCTAAACCTATCGCGCCTCAACTAGATAGCACGATAACATGTACGTGGTACAGCAGCTATACAACGGCCACATATCGAGGCGACATGGTTGACATATCCTCCCTTACTTGGTTAACACGACGACGTGCGCGGGTTATTCTTCTAGACGCTTCCTCCCTTGCTTGGGTACCTAGAGCAATGACCTGTACGTTGTACAACAGCCCTCGAACAAGGAAATACCCATAACAGACCGTGCTACGAACTCAATGGTCGGGCCCGCGCCCCGATCCGTCCCAGCACTACGGTTCTCGACTGAGGCAGGCTCCCTCCCGATCCTGGGTTGCTCACCGCTCGCTCCAAGGGTCCCAGTGCATCGGGAGGGTACGCGCCACCGCGAGCGCCACGGCGCGTGCCCTATGCATCCTGAATCATCACGGTAAAGCTTCTATTGACTCAGATGCGGCGGCTGGATCTAGGGGGCTCGATTTTATTTATATCTTTTTTTACTGTATTGTATGTTGGTAAGTTCTGAGATTGTCTAAGAGCAGTTCCTCATGACTCTAAAATGTCCCAGCGTCCCTCCCTGGCAAAGCACCGCCTACTGTACTGACAAACCACATCAGACAAACACAGATCTGGGGGCATGCATGCATGCATCACCTCGAAGCGCGCTCATATTTTTAAAGCCGCCGCCGCATGCTATCACCATCCCCATCACCATCCCCATCACCATCACTCTCCCCTCCTATCCCCTTTCCCTCACAGACGGTCAAGGAGACCCTGGCTCTCCAGCAGCAGCACGATCTGGTGAACGATGGACCGCACGGTCTGCGTCTCGACGCTGACGGTCAGGTCCGCCCTGGCCGGGATCTCGTACGGGTCGTCCACGCCCGTGAAGCCCTTGATCTCTCCCGCCCTCGCGCGCCTGTAGATCCCCCTCTTGTCGGTGGCCTCGCAGTGCTCGAGCGGGGTCGCCACGTGCACGAGGTAGAAGTCGCCGTACTTCTCCACCAGGTCGCGCGCATGCTGCCTCGCGGTCTCGAAGGGCGCGATGGGGGCGGCGATGACGGCCGCGCCCGCCCGCGTCAGCTCGGACGCCACGAACGCGATGCGGCCGATGTTCTTGTCGCGGTCCTCGCGGCTGAAGCCCAGCTCGGACGACAGCTCGCTCCGCACCGTCTCCCCGAGGAGCATCGACACCGACCGGCCCCCCTGCTGGTTCAAGGTCACCTGCAGCGCGCGCGCGATCTGGTCCTTGCCGCTGTTCTGGTAGCCCGTCAGCAGGACCGTGAAGCCCTGCGCGGACCGCGCCGGGTGCGACTCGCGCAGCACGCGCACTACCTCCGGGTACGAGAACCACTCAGGGATCTCCCTACCGCTGCGCAGGCGCGCGCGCAGCTCGGTGCCCGAGATGTTGAGCGTGCGCACGCCCTTGGGTATCTCGTCGACGGGCGCGTACTCGTCGCTGTCGGGCAGGTACGTCATCATCTGGAAGGGCACGACCTCGATGCCGAGCTCGTCGCGGTACTTCTCCACCGCGTGCTGCGCGTCGTAGGGGCCGTAGAAGTCCACCCCCTTGCCGTTCTTCCCGGGCCCGGCGTGGTCGCGTCCCACTATGAAGTGCGTCGCGCCGTGGTTCTTGCGGATGATGGCGTGCCAGATGGCCTCGCGTGGCCCGCCCATGCGCATGGCGAGGGGGAGGAGGCCCAGGACCGCCATACCGTTGGGGTAGCGCGGGAGCAGGGCCTTGTACACGCGCACGCGCGTGAAGTGGTCGATGTCGCCCGGCTTGGTGAGCCCGACCACGGGGTGGATCAACACGTTGGCGTGGTGCGACCGCGCCGCCCGCACCGTCAGCTCGCGGTGCGCTCGGTGCATCGGGTTGCGCGTCTGGAAGGCGACCACTCGGCTCCAGCCCAGCTTGTCGAAGTGGGTGCGGAGCTCGGCGGGCGTGTCTGGTTGGTTGGTCGACGTCCTGTCGTGTCAGCTTTCGTTGCCGGGCGTGTCACACCGACTGGCTTTTTTTTTTTCTTTCCCTCGCTAATTCTTCCATCTTTCTCCGTCTTTGACTAAAGGAACTCAAGGAACTTTACACCTCAGATCTACGAAGTCGTAGTGCTGCAACCGGTTGACCGCCTCGAGGGTGCCGCCGACATAGAACTCCTTGGCGGTGTTGAAGAGGTAGCTGACGGCCGGGTGCTCTGGATCACCGCCGAACACCTCCTGCGCCTCGACCTGCCTGTTTTGGAGCAGAATGGCACAAATGATCAGCTTCTGCTTCTTCAGGCCGCAAGGGCGGGGGAAACGGGGTCTCACTCACTTGTCAGGCTGGTAGACATCTTCGACAGTGAGGATAGCGAGGTTGCGGTCGTCGCGGAAGTCCCGCAGCGTCAACCTGGCGCCTGCCTTGATGCCTTGCGCATCTATTGTCTCCTTGGATAGGTCCAGGGTTATTGGCATGCTGAAGAGGACGCCATTTTCCAACCGGTTGTTCTTCACCACTCTGGAGGAGGTGCTGACGTTAGCTTCCTATCGGGTTGGAAATGGGGGAGATGCTCCTCAGGCTTTCCTCAGGCTGTCAATGTGGCGGCAACGTACGAGTTGTAGTCCTTCTTGTTCAGGAAGCCTGTCATTGATTCGTGGCGTATTAGCTCTTCGTCCCCTCCTGTCTTTGTGGCCTGTGTGTAGACAGGCTCGAGCGACTACGAACCTTCTAGTGGGGAGAAGCCGCCGGTGAGGAGGAGCTCGAGATCGCACAGCTGGCGCTCAGTCAGGACGATCGCCGGCAGCTTTTCGGCCTCAGTGGAGAGCTCGACATGGCGAGGAGCATCTCGGGCCAGAAGGTCCTTGAGGATGCCACCGTGAGGGGAGTTCGCCATGTTGAAGATTCTGCGAACTTTTGAGTTGGGGTTTTTGTCAAACTGCGTCAAACTTTCCGAGGAACAGCACCGGGATACGGATGTGGAAGCGTGTTAGATTCCTTAGTATGGTTTGGCAGTTGAAGGTTTATGTACAGACAGGGCCGTAAGCCCCAGGAACAAGAGCTGGAGAAAAAACCCGAGCAGAGGTTGTGAAAATCCCACGTTGCTTGCTGGTTGACTTCAACCGGAACGTAATCGGACGGACCCCTAAAACAGCACGCACGCGGCCAACCCGACCAAGCTTTGAAGCTCGAGCTTCCCGTTGTCCCGTTGTCGCCTCCCGTGTGCTATTTTTTGATTCTTTCAGCGGTAGCGACTAGCGTTGACCGGGCCAAAGAGTGTGAGAGCGATCGATGGGATGCTTCTTAGCTCCAATGACGTGCTCAATGCCCACCTCTCTTCCCGCTTGGCGGCTCAGTGATGGCGACTCATGTAATCAATGGATGTGGGGAATCCATCCGCCGGTCCAACTGGAAAATAGCCTTCGGACGGACAGGAACTATTGCTGAAACCAAGAGCAGTTAATAGAATGCTAGTTTCTAGTGGCTTACGCACTCACAGCGGCAGGGGCGGCGGGAGGGATCAATGCCTGAATGTGATCGCTTCAACCGTGAGGAAGACGTTTACGGATTACAAAGACACTCTCCCAAGGCCGTTATCAGCCGACTCTCCGCATGAACCAGTGATGCACGAGGACACCTGAGTGGCGTCCAGGGCGTTGCGTGCAAGGCTGAGGATTTCATAGCCCTCCTCGAACCCCCGAACTGTTTAGTAACGTCCAGT
The DNA here is from genome assembly GCA_003049485.1 of Ophioceras dolichostomum. Classification (NCBI taxonomy): domain Eukaryota; kingdom Fungi; phylum Ascomycota; class Sordariomycetes; order Magnaporthales; family Ophioceraceae; genus Ophioceras; species Ophioceras dolichostomum. The sequence continues at coordinate 48,125 of PYST01000135.1, forward strand.
CTTCCGGCCTCCGATCTATACCCCGCCAGATCACCACCGCCACCACCTTGTGCTTGCTACCCCTCCATTGTTGCGGCCTTTCCCACTTGGAGCCCCCGCGATGACGCAATTTCATCACCATCAAAGCCAATTGATCCGGCTAACAAACCGCGTCCTACCCTGTCTCCTCTCAAGTGAAAAAGTCAGTCAAAGTGAGACCCTGAAATGCCTTCAAATGTCGCGACGCGCCGACAGCCGCACGGCTCGGTTCGGTCGTCGGTGCCGGTGTGTTGTCAAGCCGACCTGCTGGATTTCTAATAATCGGCGCCGGGAAGCCGGTTTTTTCCTGCCGTCTCATCCACGGGACCGTAGGACAGGACTTCGTTGCTACGGCACGCAGAGCGCTGCGGTCGATAGTGTTGCGAGTGCTTGTCGAGTGCCGGGATGGTCAAATATGTACCCGGCACCCCTAGGCGCGCTAGCGGCTCTTCCCAACAGGCGCCTCGAAGTTTACCTTCACCAGAACGATCTTTTCATGTGCTTTCGCACGGCATCGAAGCCACCTATTTCGACTCTCGATGTCGTGCTTGCCGAGCCCAGCCAAGTCCAGCTTGATGGTCATAGGAGCTTCTCGGCGTGGGGGTGACGATTCGACCGGCGCATTCTAGAAGTTGTCTTGTCTCGAACTCTTCGTGTGACATTCATTGATGACGGCCCTCCTCGACCACGAGGAACCCCTGGTGGGTAAGGTGAGTTGGGCCCACGGGAGACTCTCCTGGGGTTTAAGGGTAGCGAGCGACTAGCGAGCCACAAACCCCAGAGCAAACAATGAACAACGACAGGCTTATGTAAAATAGCCGGATCAGCTCGACGTTCCAAACAAGAGCGAGCATAGATTTAAAGCCTAGGGAATGTTGACCAAAGGCGATTACGGAGCTAGACGTGAAGGCGGCCGGCGTCAATGACGGAGAACCTCCGCTTACAATGAGGACCGCTGCCATCACTCGGTCAGCCTCCGGTCCATCTCACGTCTCAGAGACAAACGGGTGATCTTCTGGACGATTCATTGGAATAGGAGTATTAGCCACAACGTGCTGCTTGAGCCGAGATCTTGCCGGGCAAGCTGATGAGTCCCTTTGGTTGCTGGGGATGTATCAAGTGAAAATAGCCGACGGAGAGAAGCGCCAAAGTCCGGTGATGTGGCGTCACGTGATCTCACTTACATCCGCGTTCACTTGGGTCGATGACTCTCGCAAGAACCGGTTGACACCAGTAGGCCTGACCTTCTCGGAATGAGAGCTTCCCGTCGTGAAGAAAGCGGAGTCTAGCGCTTTAGGAGGGTTTCTCACGGCGGTGACTGCCGCGATCTGACGTTCGTTCCTGGTGTGAACAATTCGAGCTTTTTCCGTCTCTGGAAGTTGGCGTTTGGCCTCTTCTTATTGGGCAACCACCACTCGAAAGAAGGGGCGCAAGGATCAGCTCCCCGGCCAACCACCCGAGCCAATCCAAGGAGTTGGCTCAACATCATAAAGTCACCCAACACCAGCTACACTGTTGCCGCATCATTTTCTGCCGCTCAAGTTCTTGTATTCAAATGCTTTATCTTTGATCTGGAGTATTAAAAGTTGCACTAGCCTTTCCGCATCGTTTTGTTTTGGGCACCTCTTTCTCATCAGGAAGGGCCTCGGCGCGACTTATTTGTTTACTTTACTCCGCAAGGCGCCGGTCTCGAATCACCAGTTCGCACCACCACCTCCACCCCGACCCGGCTCCGGAGGACCGTGCCGGCTTCGGCGACCGCCAACTGTTCAAGTTCACGCCTTAGTTTATCACATCCATAATCACCAGATAATTCTCCGCAAAAATGTCGTCGTCCGTCGTGACCCCTCTCAAGGAAGGCGAATCCACTAGCCCATCAGCCGCCATGGACCACCCAGAGGCCGCACCAGACCCCGACAAGACCAGTTGACTCCGACGGGTCACGCAAAGCATCCCCTTCATGAGGACTAAGAAAGGCTTTGTAGTGACCCTTATCGTAGTAACCATGGTGATCGGCGGAGGTCTGGCGGGCCTCGCGGCGCTGCCGAGGCCTAACAGCGGAAACAGCTCGGGCGACTCCAGCGGCGGCCAGGACGTCGGCGCGGACGCCATCCGCGACGACACGTTCTTCTACGGCCAGTCGCCACCGGTGTACCCGTCTCCGGAGACGACGGGGACCGACATGTGGTCTGATGCGGTCGCCAAGGCGAGGGCGGTCGTGGCTAACATGACCATGGAGGAAAGGCTCAGCCTGACGGCCGGCAAGGGCAGCAACAACAGCTGTCCGGGCAACATCCTCGCCGTGCCTAGAGTTGGGTTTCCTGGGCTCTGTCTGGCGGATGCCGGCCAGGGCCTCCGGGGTACCGACTTTGTCAGTTCGTGGCCGAGCGGCATTCACGTTGGCGCCAGGTGAGATGGCCCCCTTCCTTGTCTCTCTCCTTCAGACCTCCCCACGCTTTTCTGTTCATCTTCCAACAGGTTCCTGGTGATGATGATCCACAGAAGCTAATGGAATTCTATGTTTCAGTTGGAATCGCGCTCTGGCGCTGCAGCGAGCGTTTGGGATGGGCGGAGAGTTCAAGAAGAAGGGAGCGAACGTACTTCTGGGACCCGTGGTCGGTCCATTGGGGAGGACGGTGCAGGGTGGTCGGAACTGGGAAGGTTTGTTCCATCCATCAGTCTCTGGAGAGACGGCTTGAGGCCAGTATGCTTCCAGCTGAGGGTACTGACGATGAACATCGAAACAGCATTCTCGGTGGACCCATATCTTTCCGGCGACCTGGTGGACGCAACAGTTAAGGGCATTCAACAGGCTGGAGTCATTGCGAGCACCAAGGTAAGCAGGTACCTCACGGTCGCCCCAAATCTCTCGGTTGTGGCATCCTCGGCTGACTTGTCTGTTCGTATAGCACTTCATTGGGAACGAACAGGAGACGAACAGGCAGCCGGGGGCTAAGGTTCAGGCTGTGTCGTCGAATATTGATGATCGAACGATGCATGAGTTCTATCTCTGGTAACTATCACCCCGATCCGTCCGCCCGGGATGATTATGCGAGGAGCCTATTTGACCGCTGACTCTGTTGGACTTGGTAGGCCTTTCCAAGATGCTGTGCACGCTGGGACTGGCAGCGTCATGTGTTCATACCAGAGACTCAACAACTCGTACGGTTGTCAAAATAGCAAGATCTTAAACGGTCTCCTCAAGACTGAGCTGGGTTTCCAGGTACGTGTAGACCTTCGTAGCCACCCACACACATATATCGCATCATTTGCCGCCCACCTGCTAACCACCTCGCAACTTCAAACAGGGCCATGTGGTGTCAGATTGGGGCGCTCAACACGCCGGAGTCGGGGCGGCCTTGGCTGGCATGGACCTCGCCATGCCGGGAGACGGCCGGCTTTGGGGCAGCGAACTGGTCACCGCAGTGAAGAACGGGTCAGTCTCTGAAGCACGCGCAATCGACATGGCCATCAGGTAAGACCTTTTACCTAGATAATTCTTAGCCTCCCCATCGAGTTGTATGGAAACGGCTTGGCTGATGAGACCATTAGAATCCTCGCGCCCTGGTATCTGGCAGGCCAGGACTCCGACTTCCCAGCCCCTGGTAGCGGCATGGCCGCAGACCTTACGAAGCCTCACCGGATAGTGGACGCGAGGAACTCCTCTGATAAGTCCACCCTCTTCGAAGGTGCCGTGCAGGGCCATGTCCTCCTCAAGAACATACGCAACGCCCTGCCGCTCCAGAAGCCGAAACTGCTGTCCATCTTCGGCTACTCTGCCAAGGCGCCCGACCAGAACAACTACCAGAACGGAATCATCCCACCATGGCTGTGGGGCGCCGAGTCCTTCCAGTACAACGACGTCTTCACGGCATTCACAAGCATCGACGTCACCAACAGAAGCTACGCCGGCATCGCCCCCAACGGCACGCTCTTCTCCGGCGGCGGGTCGGGCGCCACAAGCCAGTCGCTCGTCAGCGCGCCCTTCGACGCCATCACGCAGCAGTGCCTCGAGGACGACACCATGATGTTCTGGGACTTCACGAGGGGCACGCCCGAGGTCAACCCCATGTCGGACGCCTGCCTCGTCATCGTCAACGCCGCCGCGTCCGAGGGCTACGACCGGCCGACCCTCCGCGACGACTACACAGACGGCCTGATCCTGCACGTCGCGGCGCGGTGCAACAACACGGTGGTTATCTTCCACAACGCGGGGCCCCGCCTGGTCGACCGGTTCGTCGACCACGACAACGTCACGGCCCTCATCTTCGCCCACCTCCCCGGCCAGTCCTCGGGCGCGGCCCTGACCTCCATCCTTTACGGCCGCTCCAACCCTTCGGGGAAGCTGCCCTACACGGTGGCGCGCAACGAGTCCGACTACGGCGGGCTCGACAGGCCGGCTTCACCAGAGGGCAGGTACGCCATCTACCCGCAGGCGAACTTCAGCGAGGGCGTCTTCGTCGACTACCGCCACTTTGACGCGCGCGACATCGCGCCCCGCTACGAGTTCGGCTTCGGCCTGTCGTACACGACCTTCGGGTACGCGAACCTGCGCGTCGGCAAGACGGCCGCCGGCTCGAACGTCACGGCCCCTTCGTACCCGACGGGCCCCGTCGCATCGGGCGGCCACGCGGACCTGTGGACGGAGCTCGTGACCGTCACGGCCGAGGTGTCCAACACGGGCGCGGTCGCCGGCGCCGAGGCCGCGCAGCTGTACGTCGCGCTGCCTGGTGCTGGCCCTGGCGCTGGAGGGTCGTCGGCGGGGATCGGTGGCGTGCCGGTGAGGCAGCTGAGGGGCTTCGAGAAGCCGTTCCTCAACGTGTCGCAGACGGCTACCGTGTCCTTCGAGCTCAAGAGGCGGGATCTGAGCGTCTGGGACGTGGCGGCGCAGAAGTGGCTGCTTCAGGCCGGGACGTACACCGTCTGGGTGGGCGCGAGTAGCCGGATCCTGCCGCTGAACGGGACTTTCACTATTCCTTGATGGGAGGGAGGAGGGCTTATCATTGTGGCCCTGCCCGCCCTCCTTGTCTTCATGCATTTCGTTAATACTGGCTTCTTAGGGGTGGAGTTTTAATGTTTTTTTTTCTGATGGCTTAATGTGTACAAAACAACAGGGGTTTCTAGGTATCATTCTCAACGTTGTCTGCGCGTTTGTTTCCTCCGGCTAAGTACCTATGTGCCTATGGAGGTACGTGAACGGGCGGAAGTGGAACGTTTTCTTTGTATATATCTTCAGTCAGAGTCCCTCCTAGTAGTTAATGATAGGGTACCTCTCTTTAAATCGACGAGGCATTTCAACCAAGTTGCTCTGATATCCAGGGCTCAGTGACGAGTTATTGGAAAGCAAGTTCACGGCAGCGATCATGGAATCCTCTGTCATTGGCATTAAGACGTTGCATTTCCCATTACTTTACTTTTCCATGTTGGACCCCAAACGCCGCGAAGTTCCAAAATCATTGCCTCGTCGGTATCCTCGCCGGGCCGAGTCCCTTCCTGATCTCATCCAGCTCAGCCACCCCGCCTGTATAGCCCTTCTTGGTGCCACCCCTCTTGCCCCTCTTCTGGGGAAGTTTGTGCGCGCCCAGGAACTCGTCCAGGATCCCGTCGAAGTCGGACCGTAGGGGCCCTTGCACGCTCGAGGCCGTAGACACCGCCGACACGGACGCCATGTCGTCCATATCATCCCCGGCATGGTACTCCTCCTCGATCTTGTCGAACCTGGCGTCGAGGATGGTGAGCTGCTCGTTGCGCACCAACGACGACGACGTCATCGAAAAGCCCGTCTGTGCGGTCAGAGCTCCCTTTCGTTTCTTCCGCCGGCCACCGCTGGTGGTTGTCGTCCATATTGACGACTGCATCTCTGAGCGGGCTGGCGCAGCTGCCGCGCCCGTCTTCTTCTCCACGTTCTGATCTTTTTTGAACTTCTTGAAGTCCTCCAGCCACTCCTGCGAAGGGCCTTCGCTTGGCTGCTCCTGCTCCCGCTCCTGCTCTTGCCCGCCGGCCTTCGTCTCTACTAGCTGTGGCACTCGGTCGCCGTCGTCGTCTTTGTACTCCTTGTCTGGCTTGGCAGTGTGGTCTGACTCCCATCCATCGCCGTCCTCGAATTCTTCCGGGTAGGTTTCTGGGTAGGTGTCGTCGAATTCGTATTCATCTAGTTCCTTCGGGTCCTTCGCAAGCTCCTGGAAGATGTCCTCATCGTCGTCTACGAACGCATCGTCCTCCAACGCCTCGAGGACCTCCCGGAGTCGGGGGTCCATGTCCGGCTGGAAGCCCGCGATCGCATCCGGAACGTCTTGTTGCGACTGGTATGTGGCCCTGGGGAGATCTTTAGAGGGCAGAATATCGGCATCTAGAAGGTCCTCTGAGCGGTCCTTGAGGTCCATCTCGCGGAGAGCGGCCTCCAGCGACTGCTGTTTCTGCTTTCCCTTGCCGCTGTTCTGTCCCAGTGTAGACTCCACAAACACAGCCTCGCCCGTGCCGGACCCCAGATTGCGGAGGTGCTGCATGTAGTCGTACTCTGTGTCGTCGAAGTAGACGCCATAGTTCGCCGCTTCGCCTTCGTTGTCTCGGATGCTCAGTGCGTCAGACCCCAGCTCCGAGGCGAGGTCGCCCAACTGCTTCGCTTTGGATGCATTCGGGAGATGAGTGGGGTTGAGCACCATAGACGGCGCGGCCTCATCGTGGATAAGGGGGTCATTTTGGGGCCGGTGGACGAGCTTAAAGTGCGTCGCCGTTTTTTTGTTGCTGTGGCCGAGATGTCAGCGATCGCTGATACATTGCGACAGCCGTGGACGACGGCAATTGGAGGGGTCGTTTCTGCCCAGTTGTGTGACAGGTCCCAACTTACATCCACTTTCCCTTTGGCATCTTGGCGGCGATCGAGGTGACAAAGGAGTGATATAGGGAGACCGATGAGAGAACGCCAAACCGAAGCCGAAAGCTGGAATACTCCGGATCCTGAGCCGTGGGCGTGATGCACTGAGGAGGGGTCGCAAAAAATAACCCCGTCCAATTTTTTTTCTCTGCTTTCTCTTATCTTATCAGCACGTCATCATCAACTCTAGCCGCGCAGTGAGTTTTGCCCCTCTATTTCTCAGCAAACTTCGACGGCGAGTTCTTTCTTTCTGCCTGGACGGGTATATCATCCATATTCCTGAGTTCTTCATACGGGAAGCTTGCGTCTTTCTCAAAAATAACATTTCAGGTTTCCCACAAGCTCCTGTTGATCTCACAATCGTCCAAGATGCCGCAAGCCAAGTCCAAGACGTCCGTCGGACTAGGCAATGCCCTCATGAATGATCGATTCGGCAAAGGCAAGGGAACCGATCGGAGGAAAGGAGGCGCCGTCACGAGGACAAACCATGCCACCGGCGAACAGGTAGAGATTCACACTCCACGACTGACTCCATCTCATGTCTACGAGCCATCATGATGCTGACCTCGGCACACAGTATATTGTCAACGATCGGGAGGAGGCTGCCTGGGTGAAGATGCGATCCATCACAGAGCAGGGTGCTTTGGATGAGTTCCTGGCTACGGCCGAGCTTGCCGGTACAGATTTCACGGCGGAGAAAATGAATAACGTGAAGATCATTCATACCGACTCCAAGAACCCCTACCTGCTCTCCGCGGCCGAGGAGAGGGTCGTCTTAGGAAAACAGAGAGACCACAGGGCAAGGTTAACTGTGCCAAGGCGGCCGCACTGGGATTCTTCCACTACCCGAGAGGAGCTGGATGCTATGGAGCGCGAGGCATTCCTGGAGTGGCGCCGTGGGCTCGCGGAGCTTCAAGAGACGCACGACCTCCTGATGACGCCATTCGAACGCAACCTTGAGGTCTGGCGGCAGCTTTGGCGAGTAATCGAGAGATCTGACCTTGTTGTCCAGATCGTGGATGCCCGGAATCCGCTTCTTTTCCGCTCAGAAGATTTGGAGCACTATGTCAAGACGGTCGATCCCAAAAAAGAGAACCTTCTTCTCATCAACAAGGCGGACATGATGACGTACAATCAGAGGAAGGCCTGGGCGAAATACCTGAAAGACCACAAGATCGCATACAAGTTTTTCTCCGCCCACCTAGCCAAGGAGATGAACGAGGCGAGGGAGTCTGACAGCGAAGCAGGGGATGATGACGAAGATGAGTCTGATTCCGAGGAGAGAGAAGGAGGGGATGGCGGCGCGAACCTCCAATCCGAGGAGGCAGAGGAAGCCGTGGACCAAGCAGCCGACGATTCCACCGGCAAGAAAGGGGCTAGCCACGATGACTCGGGAGATAGCGATGAGGATGCAAGAATTCTCACAGTAGAGGAGCTTGAGGAGCTTTTCCTGCAGCATGCCCCTGAGAACCAAGGTAAGGTGTCCATTCATCCGCCCCAATAGGTTGTAGGGACATGGTGTTGAGGGACGAGTTCTCACCTGATCAACACACAGATCCCAGTCACAAGTTGCAAATTGGCCTGGTTGGATATCCAAACGTGGGAAAATCTTCTACCATCAACGCCCTCATAGGGGCGAAGAAAGTCTCGGTTTCTTCTACCCCTGGCAAGACGAAGCACTTTCAGACGATTCATCTCAGCGAAAAGGTTGTTCTGTGCGACTGCCCCGGTTTGGTCTTCCCCAACTTCGCAAACACGAAGGCGGACCTAGTCTGCAACGGTGTGCTCCCCATCGACCAGCTGCGCGAGTTCACAGGGCCAGCCGCTCTCGTCGCCCACAGGATACCCAAGCCCTTCCTCGAGGCCGTGTACGGTATCACCATCCGCACTAGACCACTGGAGGAAGGCGGCACAGGAGTACCCACCGCAGAAGAACTGCTGATGGCGTACGCCCGCGCAAGAGGGTTCACCAAGACCGGCGTGGGCCAGCCGGACGAGTCGAGGGCGGCAAGGTACATCCTGAAAGATTACGTGAACGGCAAGCTGCTCTACTGCGAGCCACCCCCGAGCGACGACGACGACGCAACCGACCCCATGGACTTCAACCGCGAGCTGTATGATCTAGCCCACCTGCCAGAGAAGCGGAGGCTAGCGCTCGCAGCCGCTATGGACGCCATGTCGATGACGGAGGACGGGGCCTCCTTGGCAGACACGGATGTTCTGGCACTGCCAGCAGGCCCGAAGTCGCAGAGGCTGGACAAAACCTTCTTCGGGCCTGGCCGTGGGAACGCCGGGCATCTCAACAGGCCGTTCAGCTACAAGTACACAGAGCAGGGGCAACAAGCCATAGGCAGCTCTGGGAAGCAGCTGTCTGGAAGGAAGGCGAGGGCAATGGCGGCTTTGGAGCAAAACATCGACGTCAAGGACGTCCAGATGTCTGGGAAGAAGCATTTCAAGGGAGGCGCTAAAATGAAGGTGAAAAGGCGGACGAACAAGCAGGATGAGGATGAATTGGAGGCGAGGTAGGCGAATAATGGTCTTGCTAGACTGAGACCTGGGTATCCGTTATTGGAATTGAAAGGGCGTCACCACAGGTCCATCATCTAGGTGAAAGAAAAAACCATGGTTTGTGATGCGACTGATGCCTCAGGAGAGTGGTCCTCATTTGGGATTCTATTGCCTAATTAGGCTTAGTACTGTGCCGGTCGGACTGAATTAAATAGGAATTTCCTCCACGACGCGTCGTCGCGATTCTCACCGCGTAAAGTGCCAAACTTCCCCACCAAGTATCCCACGGTGGGCAAACTGTTGATCAACCGCTGCAAAACCCCATACCACCAAGCCTCACAATGCCATCAGCAAAACCAGTAGAAGAGAAGGGCGAGAGCTCTACATCTGCAGCGAAGAAGGCAAAAGCCGCAACCTCAAGTCCCACGGCCAATTACGAGCTGCCATGGTCGGTCATTTCTCAAGAGCAAGAGTGCCGCTCGCACAATCGGATCGTCCTTGAACTGACCAGATCGAACATGCAACAGGGTTGAGAAGTACCGGCCGGTGTTCCTCGACGACGTTGTCGGCAACACGGAGACGATCGAGCGGCTAAAAATCATTGCGAAGGATGGGAACATGCCCCACGTCATCATCTCGGGCATGCCCGGTATCGGAAAGACAACAAGCGTGCTATGTCTGGCGCGGCAGCTGCTGGGAGACTCGTACAAGGAGGCGGTTCTAGAGCTCAATGCCAGTGATGAACGCGGTAAATATCTGCCTGCCTACCGACTTACCTGCCTTCCTGGCCCAGGCGCCCCTGCTCCCTGGCCGGCTCAGGCGCTCGCTTCTCTCGATCGGAGCGACAGGACTAATACCGAACTGGGAACGAACTGCTCCCCCGATAAACCCGACTAGGTATCGACGTGGTTCGGAACAGGATCAAGGGATTCGCGCAAAAGAAAGTCACCCTCCCGCCCGGCCGCCACAAGCTCGTGATCCTCGACGAGGCCGACAGCATGACGTCCGGCGCGCAGCAGGCGCTCCGCCGCACGATGGAGATCTACTCGAACACGACGCGCTTCGCCTTCGCCTGCAACCAGTCCAACAAGATCATCGAGCCGCTGCAGTCGCGCTGCGCGATCCTCCGCTACGCGCGCCTGACCGACGCGCAGGTCGTGAAGCGCCTGCTGCAGATCATCGAGGCCGAGGGCGACGTGCAGTACAGCGACGACGGCCTCGCGGCGCTGGTCTTCAGCGCCGAGGGCGACATGCGGCAGGCGATCAACAACCTGCAGTCGACGCACGCGGGCTTCGGGTTCGTCAGCGGCGACAACGTGTTCAAAGTGGTGGACAGCCCGCACCCGATCAAGGTCCAGGCTATGCTCAAGGCGTGCCACGAGGGCAACGTCGACTCGGCGCTGGACGCCCTGCGCGAGCTGTGGGACCTGGGCTACTCCAGCCACGACATCATCAGCACGATGTTCAAGGTCACCAAGACGATACCCACGCTGAGCGAGGCGGCCAAGCTGGAGTTCGTGAAGGAGATCGGCTTCGCGCACATGCGCATCCTGGAGGGTGTGCAGACGCTTCTGCAGCTGAGCGGGTGCGTGGTGAGGCTGTGCAGGCTGAACATGGACCCGAAGAAGTTTGAGATACCCAATGGAGCCGGGGCGGCGGCTGCGTCGAGGAAGAAGTAGTAGGCGAGTTTTGTTCGGCGGCATGTAGAACAGGGAATGGAAAATGGGGGATGTGTCTGTTTGCTATTCATACCAGCTAGGCGTTATATGGCTGCTGTACTGGTATATAAGTAGGTACCTTGGGTACTTTGGGTTGAATGGAAGCAATGATGATGAGCTCTCAGCTCCCTGGAATGTTATTTGGCGTGTTATCCAACACATAGCAGACGGGATGCCCATGATGATTTATTCCTATTTATACAGTAGATGAACGGGCGAGTTCGTCGTTTTGGAAATCAATATACAGAAAAGTGAGATTTAATACAGTCGACTTGATAGCCACGATAGGCTTAATCCCCCCTACGGCCGGCCCCCTGAGCATGTCATGACATGTTCATGAGAGGGTCACGCGACTCCCTTTCCCAAAGGCTCTCAACTCCTCTTTTCCTCGCTGGGCTGGGTTTTCTCGCTCCCTCGACCTGCTACCGCCGCACTCTCCTCCTCCATCTCGCGCTCATACGCAGCCCACGCGGCCTGGTTGCGGATCGCCCTCCGACGTAGCCTCATCTCGGCCTCGTACCTCCGGAGCGAGGCGTCTGCCTCGATCATGCCGCCCACGATCATGCCGGACATTTGGATGTAGCTAGGTAGGTAGGTATCGAGGCGTGAGACGAAATGCTCATAACTTAGGTCTGAGTGATTACCAGGTATGGACGGGGGTAGGGTTCTTTCGCCGTGTACATACGTTTTGAATTGGATTGTAAAGCTCCGATACACGGGAGACATGAAGTAGCCGACCGCGCCGAGGACGGCCATGCCGACGCCCCATCTCGCGGCGCCAAGCGCGGCGCCCTTTGCTGCCGCGACCCCGGCGCCCTCGGCTTCCTCGCCCTTCAGGCTCCGTTTCGGCGAAATTGACATTTGATGGTTTGTTGAAGAATTCGCTAGGGCTCCCTTGGGATTTTATAACACAGAGCGAGTGACAGTTCTCGATCGATGATACCAATTGAGCTGGAAGTATCTTTCACGTTGGTCACCAAGACGAGGAAAAAAATACGGGATTTGAATCTGGATTCGAACGCCGCCTGTCTCCGCATTTTCTCTTGGTCATCGCCTGCTCTTAGCCCCCGAACCCATTGGATGATACGATGGGATCGGAACAAAGCGAAACGGAAATTGCCCACTGAACGAGGTCACAATTATCATTCCTAATCATTGATGATTGTCTGCAAAAGACCTCTCTATGAACGACTCCTCGACTCCCTAGTCCATAACTCGCTGGGCTACTTCACACTTCTCGCAACTGGATACACGCAACGTCCTTTACCCAGGCCCGAAGCTACAGTTCCCCAAACTGAAAGAGATATACGAGAGACGCCGGATCGCTACCAGAACACAATGGGAAAAAATTTATCATGAATACAGAACAGGTCGTAACTGGGGAAGAGGGTCGCTATGGTGGATGGCTTCAGCGCCCCGGTCCCCAAGAGACAGGCAGGCGCACCCGATCAGAAAGCAGGTGGCCGCTTCATCCACTGGGCGAGTTCAATCACCATGCTCCAGACGGGGCCTCTTATGTAGGAGGGTTTCGAGCCTCCCAGTCCTTCGGTCGCTTCCTCTGGTGCACTGCGAAGTGTCGGAAGAACATCCCCGTCACCCTCCGGATCCTCGCCGACTTTGACGAGGAGTTCGGTAGTAATGCGGGCCATCTCGGTTCTGACGGGGGCTTGGAGGGGTTGTAGGGTTTTGTTTAGCCAGTTTGTCACCTTCGTCGGATTGGGACTGGGAGGGCCTTCGAGGCGGGCATCGCTCGAGTCAGGGTCAGAGGACCTCGAGCGAGCGGATGAGTCTTCGGCCACGTCGGAGGCGGCGGGGGTAGGGTTTCCGAGGTGGTCCTGTTCCTGTCTTCGCCGGTCCGCCTGTCTAGACACTCAGCGTCCCCTTGGTGCTGGGCACCTCGCCCTCCTTCCCCTTCACCCGCGCCGTAGCGAGGCGCAGCGCGATGGCTAACGCCTTGAACGCGCTCTCGGAGCGGTGGTGGTCGTTGTCCCCCCTCAGGCAGTCGACGTGTAGCGTGATGCGTGCCGCTGTCGCGAAGCTCTGTAGACAGTGCGGGATCATCTCGCACGATAGGTCGCCGATCTTCTCGCGTTTCAGGCCCAGATCGACGACGGAGAACGGCCGGTTCGAGATGTCGACCACTGCACGGGACAGGGCCTCGTCGAGCGGTGCGTAGGCCGAGCCGAAGCGCGCGATGCCGGCTGCGCTGCCGAGGGCGGTCGCGAAGGCGTAGCCGAGCGCGATGCAGACGTCTTCGGCGGTGTGGTGGTCGTCGACTATAAGGGTGAGAAGGTGGAGAGAGGAGTGTTTTGGTCAGTGAAGCTGAATGGCGACTGGCTTCTGTCCTGGGCAGAGCCTGCAATGTAATGTATTGTCCTTTGTATTGTATTTCTGACCTATTCGCGTGTGCTTTACGCGGTCGCCTGCCGTACGCGGCAGGTAGCGCGGTACCAGATACATTACATTACAGGCGCTGGTCCTGGGCTTGCAGACAGACTTACTGTGAAGGTCGCCCTGGCAGTGCAGCACCAAGCTCCAACCGGCGTGTTTTGAGAGGGCATGGAGCATGTGGTCGAGGAAGCCGATGCCAGTGTGAATACCGATGGTCTGCGACTTGCTCGCCTGGGACGCATGGGCATCCACGCCATTCTCAAGGAGGCCGCTATCGGTTTCTGGTGGGAATTCTCCGCCGTCCAGGTTGAGGGCGAGCTTGATCTTCGTCTCGTTGGTGTTGCGGACCATGGCCGCCCACCGTTTTGGGGCTGGAGCAGAAGCCATTGTATTGGGAGAATGCGGATGTCGGTTGCAAAAGTGATGAGAATGAAGAACGGACAGTATGGTCACGTAGAGTTACGTGTATTAACTGTGCTGGGAGGAGCTTCCGTACTGTAATATCCCTGAATTCCCAAGCGATTTCAGGTTATCTGTCCCAAGATAGAGTCGCTAAACTCATTTTTTTGATAGCGATTTTAGCGTAGCGACAGCTTAAATAACATACACATAACTTCGAAGACAAGACAGGAACCTCAGCTCGACAGTTAGCCCCGCGTTCACTGGTTATCAGCCTTATCGCCCCGAAAAAAAAGCTACCTACCGGGACAAAAAAAAATCAGAAGTTCTCCCTCGCGTCATCACAGACACACACATAGAGAGAAAAGGTGCGCCAGTTCTTCTCAGCGACGATTCCGAATCCACAATGGGTTTGCAACGGACGAAGACAGTGAAGAACAAGCACGCGGCCAAAAACTCCGGCATCGGCAAGAGCAAATCGGCCAGGACCTCCCAGTCAGATGGCGTCGTCAAGTCGAGAAAGCCGTCTAAGGGGGGCAAAGCCCCCGCCCTACAGGTGAAGGGCAGGCCGACCGTCGCGGACCTGCTGAAGAAGAAGAAAAAGAAGGTCTACACGGACGAGCAGCTGGGCATACCGAAGCTCAACATGATCACGCCTGTAGGAGTTGAGAAGCCAAAGGGCAAGAAGAAGGGCAAGGTTTTCGTTGACGATCCGGTACGTCACCCCACCCCGTCTCACCGACCCGCGAGCTTCCCAACCCAACTGCTTTGGGATATGATGCCTACCTAGTTTGTGCGCATATAAGCTGACCACTTCTTCTCTTTTTTGATCTTATTCGCAGGAGAGCATGAACACGATCCTCGCCATGGTGCAGGCGGAGAAGGAGGGCCAGATCGAGTCGAAGATGATGAAGGCGCGGCAGATGGAGGAGATCCGCGAGGCGAGGCGCATAGAGGCCGAGAAGAAGGAGGCGGGCAGGCAGGCGGTGCTGGACGAGACCAAGGAGGCGCTGCGGAAGAAGAGGAATCGGAAGAAGAGCGGCAGCGGCAAGAGCGACGGCGACGACGGCGGCGGCGGCGACAATGTCGGCGACGTCGCGAGCACGGGGACCAAAGCGGCGAGGGCGAAGCCTAAGAAGAGGGTCTCGTTCGCGTAGCCTGTTTTCTTCGGTTGACCTTTCTTTCTCTCTCTCTAGTTTCTGGTGTTCTTGCACAGTACGGGGTATTGCATCGCATCATTAGTTGCAAGGCGTTGTTGGGTTCGGCGCTCGGAGTATGTTGTCGCATTTACATGCATTGCATCAGGGTTTGGGGTTGACCTTGGGAGGCTCATTGACATGGCTTCGTAGCCTTTGTGGTGTTGAGAGGGCTTCAGGGGTCACCATCGGAGAAATAACTACCTACCTACCTAGGTACCTATCGCTTCAATATCGACAAGGCGCTGTGAGACATGGCTGCTGCTGAATCGGTCTATTCTTATCTCGTCTAAGTGTATTGTCATGCCTAGGTAGGTAGGTAGGTAGTCTTTCCCGCATGAATGTGTCCCAATCCTGAATGGTTGACCCTCTCACAGAGAGCCGTACAAAGACAGCCAGCCGTATAAAGACTTTATAATACTCCCTCCAGCATTCCCTCGCCAAATTTCATCCTCCGACGCAGAGGATCGAAGCCGGTCTTCGTATTGCTGTGGTTCAGAGCGCCGTTCATGACAGGTCGGTCAAGGCTGAGGTCCATGTTTGACACCATGTTGTCGAGGAAGTTGACGATCTGTTGACGAGCCGAGTCAGCTGGAAGCAGCGATAGTTGAACAAGAGAACAAAGAGGGTAGCGGGTGCTACATACCGGACGGGCATGCCATCTACCGCCCCCGAGTTGGAACCAGGAGAGGTGACCCCCTAATGACGTGCTGCAGAGCACCGCGTAGGGGTTGTGCTTGATCTCCTCAAACGGTGTGGCTTCCTCCACGGCGATCTGGAGAATGGCGAATCAGCAGACTGAGCAAACAAGAACGGTTGTCGGTGATCCTCAGGAGTCGTGTCTTAGAGAACACCCACGGGATCGTCTGCCGCACTGATGGCGAAATAGGGGATCCTGATGGCCAAGATGGCGTCGGAAGAAGAGGCATCACGGTAGTAGGCCTCCTCTGTGGGATAGCCCCAGGTAGGACATCTAAAATTGACCCAAGGTTAGAATAGGGCGTTTTCAATCCGGGCAGAAAAGCCGCTTACTGCACAAAACGGTCAATCTCGTAGAGATATGTGACCTTCTCGATCATGTCGAAGTCGAGGTTGCTGTGCTTTGACAAAGCTTCTTTGTGGTCGGTTAAAAGCCGCTTTAGGTTCGCTGTTCGATGTCGGTTAGCTTGTCCGTCTGATGTTTGCGGATTACGGCAAGCACTCAACAGGTCACAAACTAGACTTACATCCCATAGCCCGCTGATAAACCTGATGTCCTAGAACAGACCGCTTGAGTGCCTTGTTGGCCACTTCTAGGTTGAAGGGATTCCCAACGGCAATAGCAGCGCTCAGTGGGCACGCAGCCCCCGTCTCTCCAACATACTGGGACACGATGTGGGTGGTTTATCTGTCAACAAGAGAGCCCTTGACGAACGAGGTGACCTGGAAAGGGAATATTGGGCTGGCTTCTCACGTTGGTAAGAATGTTTGCACCGAGAGAGAATCCAAGACCGAACAAGGGACGCTTGGGGTATTTCTCCCGTGCCCAATTCACCACCTGGCGGACATCCCAAGTGGCAATACCGTTGAACAAGATACGGCTGGTGAGCTCGCTGTTTGCACAGCCACGAGCGTTAACAACGCAGATGTCCCAGTTGCTGCTGCTGCTCAGCAGAGGCTTGATGGCCTCTCGCAGATACAACTCGTACGAGCCGCCAGACAGGCCATGCAGCACGATCAGCATCGGCCTGCTGTCGTCGTCCGAGCCAAGCCTTGCGAAATCTTCATCGCTGTAGAAAGCAGTTCGAGGAGGGAGAGAGCTGTCGTGGTCCTTGTGTGGCTTGACGGCGAAGTCGACAGCAAATGTCCCCTCATAGGCCGGCGACTCGGCAGTGAAGATCCTTCTCCGATAGTAGATTGGGGGGCCCTCGGACTTGACCGCCGTCCACATCGTCTGGAGGTGCCCGTTGAAAAGAAGCGGGTTCAGCCAGCACGAAGGGGTGCTCTCCCTGCACAGCTCCGCGAAGCTCTTCTCCTTGCCATCCTTGGTGCGCAGTGTGACCGGCTCTGGCGAATGAGTGAAGCGTATGCTCGCAAGCCCCAGCCAGCTCATGGTGGCCAGCTGTCTGTTTCGGAGAACTGAGCGGAGGAACAACGTGGCGGTGAGTCGAGGGGAGCTCAAGAGAGCAAGGAGGGCTTTTGGCAATTTGGTAAGTGCCAACAGAAACAACACGATGAGTGGCACGAGCAACCTCTGGAACGATGATGTCCACTCTCGCTCACGCCTTCTTCTACAGCTCCTAAAAGAGCGGCTGCCAATCAGATATCGAGCCTCGCGACATGCAAGAGCGGCTAAGGAAGAAGAAGAAGATGCGCCTGCAAGAAAACTTGTTGGCTTGCCATGAAACCAAGATCTTTTTCGATCGATCGGCATTGCTGTTCGTCCGAAGTGCCCACGAGTCGCACCGACTCAATGGGGAACCGTTCATAACCTATTCGGGACCGGCCGACTTGCAGGAGGTTGAGACTCCGCTGGCTAGTGGAATGTGTGGGCTCTGGCCGACTGCCGAGGCATCGCCGGTCCAGTTGCCTCTTTTGAGCCAGTCTCCCCGTTGCGTCAAGCCAGTGCTTGCTCCAGGGCGACCCAAGATGTGGAATGGCCTGGAGAGTGGACACCATATGCTGCCAAGCCGGCACTGCTTATGGAAACACAGGGACGCTATTTCATGCATATCAGTGTTCGTTGAAGCCTGAATTTACAAAACACTTCCCGAGTACTTTATTTTACAGAGGAAATTACCGAACAGGGCGCCTGAGAGGACAAGTGCACAGAAGGTTATAGAACTGGTAGATACGGTACTTACCAAAATGTCGTGTACGGGATCCTCAATGTATCCAGTTCTCATCATTTTCGTATTGTTTGTCAATAACGACATGGTGGCTTAGGGACTGTTCCAGGCCTTTCAGCTTCTTACAGCTCTATTGGCAACCCCAGTTGTTCTTTCCCCGCCACACGATTGTTCAAAGCTGCAAAGCTCCTTCCGAACTCAAAGCTCCTTCCGAACTCAAAGCTCCTTCCGAACTCAAAGCTCCTTCCGAACTCAAAGCTCCTTCCGAACTCAAAGCTCCTTCCGAACTTTACCCGCAATACCAATACCAATACCAAAAGCTCTACTCACCTTCGCACTTGCAAAAGCCCAGCCGCGTGATCTCTCAGGTCAAAGGCTCAATGTAAACCAACCAACCCACCAGCCAGCATGTCTGCCGCCACGCTCCTCCACGTCGGCAACGACATGCTGGAGAAAGCGCAGGAGGGTGCGATGAGGCTGGCCGCCTCGGGATCACCAGAACTCCTCAAAGAGTACTACCGGCTCGTTTCAACGGGCCTCGCCTGCCTCGAAGCCGCGATCTCGACCGGCAAACTGTCCCCTCGGCTGGAGGCCAGGACTCGTCTTCGGTATGCTGCCATCATGGTCGAGGAGACCGAAAACCTGTCGGACGCCGAGAGGATGCTCAGCCAGGGCATCGCGATGGCGGACAAGCATCTCTGCCACGATCTCGCCTACAGCATGCATTTTGTCCGCATGAAGGTGCTCTTCGAGAAAAACCCCAAGGCCTCGATGATCCCTCTAGACAAGCTCATCGGGGAGTGCAACACCTTCCGCTACTTCCAATGGCTGTACGCCTTTCTGTTCCAAAAGTTCGCTCACCTCTTCCAGATGGGGAACATGTGGGACGGCCGCGCCATGAGCGAGACCCTCACGTCCATCACAACCCTGGCGGGCCGGCGCGGGGACTTCGCCGTGTACGCCCTGGCGTCCCTCATGGAGGGCCTGGCCCACCTGCGGCAGGACAAGCCCGACGTCGCCGTCCGCGTCCAGAGCTGCATCGCCCAGGCGTCGAAGTACCAGCTGCAGCTGGAGAAGAACCCGATAGTCCAGCTTGACGCCCTGCGGCTGTTTCTAGATCTCTCCTGCAGCCTGCGGCAGAAGAAGGCCGATGAAGTCGTATTCAAGATGAAAAATCTGTTCACCCGGATGAAGCAATTCTACAGGGATCCGTCATGGAACTCAGCCGAGCTGCTCTTGCCCGTCAGAAAAGAGCCAAACGCGGTGTCGACCGTGTCGAAGGATACCTCCACGGTGGTCCGCTTGGGAGACATGAATCACGACTACCTAGTGTTGAGCTTCCTGTCAAAGGACTTGGAGGCCTTTGCCGTGGCGTAAGTACTACTATCTTGTCCAATCTTTTTTTTTGGGTCTCGCCCCTTGCCAGGATGTGATTGATCTAACCGCAACACAACATATTAGGTCCACACTGATAGGCATCGGACTGGTGCTCAACGGCCACGGTTCGGGTCCACTTCAGCGCGTCGAGATGGGCGACCAGACATGTACACATGCCTGGGCGGAGGCGATCGAGGCTCTGACCAGTATCCCGACGCTGACTCCGCCAGACCGCCCGCAGATGACGCTCCAGCAGGCGATGCGTCGTCTCACGTGGGCGTCGGAGCTGAAAGCATACCTCTACGCCCTCACGGCTCTGCACGCCGGCACCCACAGCGAGTGGGGGAAGGTCCAGACGTGTGTCGCGATTATAGACGACCTCCAGCTCGACGAGGAGACGACGGACCCGTCCCTGCAGGACCTCGTCTGGTACCTCAAGGGCGTGAGCTTCCAGGGCCGCGCCAAGGGGGCCGAGGCTTTGGAGATTTTTTCGCAGGAGCGCTTCTCATTGCAGCCGAAGCTCCGCCCCGCTCCTAGCGGCGGAGGCATAGTCGCCGCGCTCAGCCGTCCCATCCCCAACACGGATCCCCCCAGCGAGCTGGCCGTCCTGGCGACGCTCAACCGGCTCTGGATCATGCAGGCCCCCGAGCACAAGGATGAGTCCAAGGCGGAGGAGCTGGTGGAGCTCCTGGGGCAGGTCTGCCCGAACCACCATAACGTAGAGGTCCGCACGGCGTGGAACGTGGTGATGGCCTCGATAGTGACGGACCCGCCGCAGCCCATCGCCAGCGTGAAGCGCCACATCCAGGGCGGGCTGAACGGGTCGCAGGCGAGCCGCAACGTGCACTGCCTGTCGGTCGCGCTCAACATCATGCGCTACCGGCTGTTCGAGAACCTAGTGGGCGAGCAGGCGCTCAAGAGCGCCAAGGCCGCGTCGGCGCAGGCCAAGAAGGTCGGCAACTACCTGTGGATGAGCGTCGCGGACGGCATGCTCGCGCAGACGTACGAGCTGCAGAACCAGCACGAGGAGTACATCCACGCCATGGCGGACGCGGTCAAGTACGCCAACCTGGCGCAGGAGAAGTGCGAGGAGGCTCCGGTGCCGCTGTGAGCGGCTTGCGTTTTTGCTTTGCTCACCACTATTGCGTTGTTTTTCGCGTTGTTTTTTTTTTCTTTTTTTTCTTTTTCTTTGCTTTTTTTTCTAGCTACCTACCTACCTAGCTAAGTGCGTTGCTAAGAGAAAACAGTCAAAAATCCTCAAGTGCCCTCCTGTCGATTGTAGTGTACTATGCTATCATGAGAGATGGGGGTGGTCCGGTCCGGTATTATGGTAGCCGGCTGGGTTGAAAAAACGATGTCCCCATCCCTTCACTCCTCCTAGTCTCTCCACTCTCCATCTCTCCACTCCTCATCGGAATGGTACCGGTACACCTGCGGCCACGGAGCAAAGCCCTCGCTCCCAGAGTCCTCCTCTTCGGGCTCCTCCTTGATCTTGAAGGGGCTGTCCTCCTTCTTGATCTTGACGGGGCTGTCCTCCTCCACCACCTTGATCTCTGGGCTGCCGTCCCTCTCCTTGTTCGCCGCCGCCTCCATGCGGGCAGCCTTATTGGCCGCAACCCTGGCAGCAACCCTGGCCTGCATGGCCCCGTCCACACCGAGAGCGTCCTTGAGAGCCTCGTCCGAACGCTTGTCGGCCTTATCTTTCTCCAACTTGGCCCAGCGCTCCTCGCGGGCGTCCCAGTTCTTGAACCGGGACTCGTTGGACCACTGTTTTTCGAACGTTGTCGAGTCAGCCTCGCTCGTCCATTAGCAAGTGGCAACAACACCGACGTCAAGGTGGGTTGGTTGAGGGCTCGATCAGAGAGAAAGCGAGAAGGAAAAAAGCGGGCTAACGGGAAAACAATTGGAAGTTGGTTTCTTACCACAATGACTGGGTACTTCTCGTACACCTCCATCTCGTAGTGGACCCTCGACGTCGCCACGGGGATCTCCCGAAAGCCGCCCGGGTCGTCGTCGTCGACGATGTAACGCCGGGCTTCGCACCGCTTGTGCTCCGGGTTGTCGTAGTCGAACACGATGAAGGAGCCCCCGGCGCTGCGGTCCGTCATGAAGATGATGTCGGCCTTCTCCGGGTCCAGCTCGAGGAGCTCGACCAGGTTCTGCACGACCGGCTCGCACCGCTTTTGGTTCTGGCTGAAACGGAGGGTCGGGTCGAGCAGGTTGTGGTTGGGGATCTGGATCACGTAGCGGTAGGGGTGAGGGCGAGGCATGATGCGATCGACGATGGGATGCGGTGCGTGTCCTGTGTGAGTTGAATATGATTTGAGAGCGACAACAGCGACCAAGCAATCGGCGGCCAGAGGTTGATGTTGAAGTTGAGGGGTTAGTGGGGGAGATTGTGAGAGGAAAGCTCAACGAGGTGAACAGGGAAACTGGTTTTAAACAGGTTCCTGTAGGCGAGACGATGGAAGTGACGACGCAGTGTAGTGGTCTGAAAAAACATGCAGCAGCATGTCGGCAGCCGCCGCCTAGCATCACACAGCTTATGACCTCACTTGTGACCTTGTGACCTTAATTCGGGTAGGAAGTTTGATTTACTACACCGTCACCCTCATTTCTCTGAAAAAGAGGGCAATCTCGGGTCGACATATGCACCAGGAGATCATCGGATGGCTTGTGATCGCTTCGTAGCTTTTTCGATGTTGTCGAACTTAAAATCGACCTGTATAGAAGATGCGAAGAACATGGCTCGTAAAAGAGCTAGCATGAGGAAAATCAAAGAAAGGGTAAACGATGTAGTTGAAAATCAGAAAAATGCCTGATAGAATGGCACTAAGCCATGCAAAGATAGCCCGACGTGAAACATGACATCTTCTCGGACCAACCGACAGCCCTTCTTCCCAGCCTTCAGCCGGGCGGTCCGGACGCTACGGCGCTGGTAGCAGCAGCAGCAACCGCTTTCTTCATCTTCCTGCTCTGCCTGAACGCCCGTCCGCAGGCATGGCAGCGGGCCCCCTGTCCGCTAATATCCCGTGGCACCGGTGCCCCTCGTGAAATAAGAACGGTCGTGATTGGCGGCTCTATCCCAACCGTCGCCGCTCCCAAATAAACCGCTATAGCATCAGGAGGAGGAGGAGGAGGCGGCGGCGGAGGAGGACAAGGATGATCCAAGACCAGAGCGGATGATGCGGTATCAGGGGCAGCAGCAGCAGCCGGCGCCGCTGACGTTGTCGTTGCCCAAGACTGCTACTGCTGCTGCTGCTGCGAAGGAGGAGGAGGAGCAGGAAGAAGAAGAGGGATGGGAGAGGCCACACCTGCCCCTACAACCGCACCACCACCACCACAACCACTACCATCAGCAACGTCTCCACCACCACCACTCCCAGAAACATCCCCCCCGAGCACCCCACCCGTCACATGCCGCCTCGCCCTCTCCCACCTGACTACCCTCCCCCTGCCCGCCCGCACGCCCGTGAACCCGGCCGGGTCGCCGTGGAACACGTTGCAGCACTTCCAGGGGCACAGGGCGACCTGGCACCTGGAGCAGCCCCAGCGCGAGCGCTTCGTGCGCTTGCGCTGGTTGAGCCGCGCGCGCTGGACGCGGCGGGCGATGCAGGGCGTGGCATTCTTGGCGAGGAGGCGCGCCATCGTGCATGTGTCGTCGGTGCGTGGGAGTGGTAGTGGTGGTGGTGGCGGTGAGGCTCCTCCTCCTCCTGCTACTGGTGGTGGCGGTGCTGCTGGTGCTGCTGGTGCTGGTGCTGCTTTAGTCTCGTGCGCTACTTCGTCTCCATCAGTCCCTTCCTCCTCCTCCTCCGCCCCTTCGTCACCATCGTCGTCGTCGTGTTCCATGTCCTCATCATCGACGTTGCTGATCTCTTCGTTTTGCCCCCTCTCCTTCTCCTCCTGCTGCTGCTGAGACTTCTCCCGCGGCCGATGCCATCCTGGCTTGGCCCCTGGCTTGGCCACTGGCTTGGCCACTGGCTTGGCCGCTGGCACCGGTGAGTTGCAGAGCGGCTGGTGGGACGGCAAGTTCACTGGGGGAAGAATGCCCGGGTTTCGGCAAGAAGGCGTTGCCACTGGGGGCCGTGGCCCTGGTTCTTAACCTTCGGGTTATTGGAAACCGAGACTCTTCAACAGGTTGACAAGGGAAAGGAATATTTTATAGGCTATATGTTGAGTCGAACGAGATATTGTGTTACGTCTCTGTGTCTCTGTCTCTGCTTTCTCTTCTCTGTCAGATTTCCCCCTTCTGGTGAGCCTAGGCAGATATGTTCCCCGGAAAGTTGGTGACACAGCGCGACTAAGACGGATGATTTGACAAGTATCAAGAGGAAAGCATATTACTTTTCGCTGGTAGTCTACCTTCCAAGTGTCACCCGTGTCTTCGATACTCGGTGCTCAAGACACCATGTTGTCTAAACTAATCTTCGATCGCTACAAGAACGTAGGGATGTCCAGGTCAGGTGACCTCCTCAGCCATAATTGGCGGATTCTATTCCGCCTTGCGCCTCGACCAATCATATGCCGATTGTCAGCAGGAGTGCAGGGCAGCAATGAGGGGAGCTTCCGAGCTACAGCTGTGGCGAGCAAGGCTGAATGACCTCACACCTCTGAATCCCATCCTTGAGCCCACCACCAATCCACAGACCCTTTTTTAGACGAAGACGATCGCAACGCAGCGAAGGGGAAAAGAGAACCCAACCCCGGCCAGAAGAGGAGCTTTTTGAAGCTCCGCTGCCTATGCCTACATGATGGCCGTTTCGCCTTTAATCCCGCCGCCGGCCTCGGCGCCCGCACCCGTACCACCGCAGACCGACACAGGTCCAACGTTGTCCCCGCTCAAGCGCCAGCTCTCCGCGATATCCTCATCAGCGAACGGCACACCGATACCCAGCAAGGGTGCTAAGGCCAAGCCCGTAGGAGGAGGTGCGCTAGGTGCGATGGCAGGCGGAAGCGGAAGCGGGCCCATGCCTGACCTGCTCGAGCAGATGAATCAAGCAGAGGCGGACAAATACGTGACGAGTAAGCCGCGACGATATCTCTCTCTCTCTCCACCACGTCTTGCATCCCTCCATCGCAGCATAGAACCAAATAGCTGACAGCCAAGCCTCCCACCACTTCTCCAGCGAAATTCCTCGGCGAGGGAACCTACGCCATCGTGCACCAGGGCTACGAGCGCGCCAACCCGTCGAACGTGGTGGCCATCAAGATGATCAAAGTGCAGAAGGACACCGAGGGCATGGCCCCCGACGCCGTCCGCGAGCTGAAGCACCTGATGGAGCTGTCGCACCCGAACATCATCGCGCTGCAGGCTGTGTTTTCGGCCAACGGTCAGAACCTGTGCCTGGTCCTCGAGTACTTGCCCTTGGGCGACCTCGAGATGCTCATCCGCGACGCCGCGGGAGTCATCTACTCCGGGGCGGACATCAAGGCGTGGATGGGCATGCTGGGCCGTGCCGTCTGGTTCTGCCACGAGTCCTTCGTGCTGCACCGCGACATCAAACCCAACAACCTGCTCATCGCCGCCGACGGCGAGGTGAAGCTTGCCGACTTCGGCCTCGCCCGCTCCTTCTCCGACCCCTACCGTCCCATGACCCACAACGTCATCACTCGCTGGTACCGTCCCCCCGAGCTCCTCTTCGGGGCGCGCTTCTACTCCGGCGCGGTCGACATCTGGTCCGTGGGGTGCGTCTTCGCCGAGCTGGTCCTCCGCCGCCCTTTCCTCCCCGGCAACACCGAGCTCGAGCAGCTCTCGCTCATCGGCCGGGAGCTGGGCGACCCCACGGAGGAGAACTGGCCGGGCGTGTCCACCCTGGACTCGTACACGCCCCCCTCGTCGGTGGACGCGGCCCACCCGATCCCCTCCCGCGAGAAGATGACGGCGACCTTCGGCATAGTCGGCCCGGACGGCGTCGACCTCCTCATGCGCACCCTGACGCTCGACCCGCGCCGCCGCGTCACGGCGCGCGAGATGCTGCAGCACCCCTGGTGGAGGTCGGCCCCGCGGCCCACGCGCAAGGAGAACCTGCCGCGTAAGCGCCCCTACGGAGGCGGCGCGGGCGCCGCCGAGAGCAGGATCGGCGCGGACCTCAAGAGGAGGCCCGGCGAGGTGGACGACTCCTCCGCCGCCGAGAACACGCCCGCGCTCGGTAGTAGCGGCGTCTCCGGCGGCAGGGCTGTTAAGGTTGCGCGGAAGCTGGATTTCGGGGCGATGAAGAAGTAAAATTTGACGATAGATAGGACATGGCCCAACTGCGGCTGGCTGCTCTACATCTCGCGTATGGGAATCATGCCTGGGAAGCCCGCCCTAGATAGAAGAGAGGCAGGCTTGGCTGGGCGATAAGCTTTGATACATTAGATGGCGTTCTGGGAGCATTCGGTTTTGACATAGGCTCAGCGTTCAAAGCTCGGGAGGGCTGGCGTTCATTGGTATTAAATCAAGTCCCTTTGGTCATCCACAGGGGTACATTCAGGAAATCAGCCAGGCAGACAGACAGACACACGGATCTGTTGTTCTGTCTCCGGAGGGACGGACTCTGAATAAAAGCATTTCCAGGAACAAGCTGTTCTCCCGAGACCGAAGTGCTCCTGGTTCGAGTTGCCTGCCGTATTTCATTGGTCTTGTGAGGATATAGACACGCTATTACCAAACCTCGCCATTCCCATTGTTTCGTTTTGGTTTTCTCTAACTGTCCAAGTTTTACCGCTTGCAACCTAGATAACTAGGTATCCTACAAAAACCCAAAGTGCATCTATGTACAACTATATTACAACAACTATTTTGTACAATACATAGAGTGACACTTTGTTTAGAACAAAAAAAAGGAGATGGTTCTCTAAAGGTAATTACAGGAAGAAGAAAAATGTGCCGTGAGGTAAGGTAGACTGTAAATAAATATGTGTAGATTGTGTAGATGTGTATGTGAGGGTTGTATGTCGGATGTGAGTAGGTTAGGTCGATGCTGGCTTCTTGAGCGAGAGGGATAAGGATGTTGGTCGTCGTTGTCGTCCGGTTGAAGGCATTCTCAGTCAGGGATGCGATTAATCAGGCCCTTCCTTGAGTTCTTTCATTGCTTTCTCCGTAAGGGAGGGGTCCGGTCTGCCCATGCCGCCGCGCCTTGATGTTCCCGGATGCTTGGTGACGTTGACCTCGTGGCCCTTGGTCGTCTCGTCGTCGCCGCCGCCGCCTTCGACTGTCTTCGCCTGCTGTCCGTCAGGCGCACTGGCTGTGGCCTCCGCCGCCGCCGTCGTCGTAGTCGTAGTCGTCGTCTCCTTCTTCGTCTTCCCTTTCTTCTCTCCATTTGCCTTCAGCAACCGAGCAAGTGTCCTCATTTCGCGCCTTCGCTTCGTCTTTCTGCTGCCCTCCCCCGCTGCCTTCGGAGTGAGAACCGAGGCGGCCGCGACGTTTGGTTTTGGTGCTGCTGCTGTCGCCGTGGTGTCGCTCGACTTTTTCTCTGCCGCCGCCCTCTTGGAGCGAGACTCGCGCCGCTTCGCTTTCTTAGCCACCCGTCTCTCCAACTTGGCTCTCTTCCTTTCAAACGCCTCGGGATCCGCCCCCATCAAGGCCGCCCTCACCTCCGCTCTCGCCTTCGCCCTCGCCTCCGCCCTCGCCTTCGCCGCCTTTCGTGTCTCCTCCTCGATCTTCTTCTCGATAATCTCCCAGCTGCGCGGGCCGTCGTCCGGTCCGAAGACCTCCTCGTAGGGCCTCCTCTCGTCCGTGCCCCAAGTCTTGATGGACTCGTTCTTCATCACGGCGTTGTACTTCTCGCGGTACGTCCGGCCTTTGAGGGTATAGTTCCTCAACGTCTTCGCGAACATCTTAGTGAAGGCCATCTTGTTGCGGGGTCCTTCAGCGAGCTTGGCCGCCTTGGCCGCCTTGATCTCCGCGCTGAGCTCGTTCGCGCGCCGCCTGAGGCAATGGTCGTAAAGCGTCTTCGTGCGCTGCGCGGGTAGCTCTTCGATAGACCACTGGACTTGCCAATTGGACTCTCGACTGAGGCCCTCGGGCCTTTGCACACTCTGGTTATTGACAATGTTGCGCACCGTTATCAACATCCCCATGACTTCTCCCTCAGCCTCCTCCTCTCCTCCCTCCTTCCCTTCTTCTTCCACTTTCTGCTCCCTTTCAACCTCTTTCTCATGTTCCTTCTGCCATTCCTCCGGCGATTCCTCGCTGGAGGCGGTAGCAAAGGCAGAAGAATCCTCCTCTTCTTTGCCGGGAGCGGCGGCTGCGGAAGTTGAGCTAGCCTCCATAGAGCTGCTCCTCATCTCCGCCAGGATCCGCTCAAACTTACGAATCCTGTGGTTCCGCTTAGCGGGCTCGTGCGCCTCCTCTTTGGTGTTATCGAGAGATTCCGCGTCGGAGGGAGCTGACATGGCTTGCGCGGCAAGTTTGAGGACCAGTTCCTTGATGGACAGCATGTCCACCACCGGGCGGCGAGGGTCGGCTGGGAGACGAAGCCACATTTCAGGCTCACCACTGGGAGATACGGATGGCTGGGTTGCCAGTGGTGTGCCGTCCTCGTATATAATGTCGAGCTGTTGGCCGCCGGCTGTGTCCTCCATAGGAGGCTCAATTGCGGTTTCCGTGGATGAGTCTTCGTCATGAGCAGACTCAGATTCAGACTCAGCCTCTTCGCCGATGGATTCTGATGCGATTTCGGCGAATTCGATCACGGACTCCTCAGACTGAACGCCGCTCGCGGTGGGCTCCGTCTGGCTTTGGGAGGATTCAGTCAGCTCAGACGGCTCGATATCTACCGAGCTGGGCTCACTACCAGCCGTGTCCTCGGTCGCCGTCCCAGATTCCTCGCCGTTGAGCCTATCCGCCACTTCCTCGCTGTGCCGAGCAGCCACACTATCGCCGTCCTGAACGCTCCTAGTTTCGAGCTCGTCCGCAACAGCCTGATCCTGTTGCTCGACATCCATCTCCGCTGCTGTCTCTGGCACGGCCTCGGCCTCGGCCTCGACCTCTGATGGAGCTTGAACTTCAGGCTCGGCCCCATCCGACTCTTCCTCGGCGTTTGTTTCAGGCGAGGAGACATTGTTGGTCTCGGCGTCTGCCTCGTGGATGCCCTCTGCGGCTTCATTTAGATCACCGCTGGTGATAGCGCCGAGTAGGGCGTCGATATACTCGCTGGACTGGCCTGGTGGGACGGCCTGCAGCAGGCCGCTCTCCTCCAGGGCGTCCTCGACGGCCTCCCGGACCGAGGCGATCCCGTGCGCGTCGTCATCCATAGCATGCTCGACCTTCTCCATCATCTCCTCCCAGACGGCCTGACTGAGCCGCGAGTCGTCCTCTTCGTCCTCCGCCGCGTCCTCGGACATCATCTCGACGTCATCCCGCTCCGCCGCCTCTTCAGACTCTGCGTCCGGATCGACCGCATTTTCCGAGCCTTCCTGTGGCGCCAACCCCATCATTTCTTGCTCAAACTTCTCTATGGCGGCCTTGCTGGCGTCTTGGATGTGGGTGACCTCCTTCGAGGTGACAGGCTTCGCGAAGACGTACATGTAAGGTACTTCGGACGGGCGGGTCTCGAAGTGGAGGCGCAGTGTCTGCTTGGGGAAACGTTCGGTTGCCCTGTCCAGAATCTTGTTGAGCAGGTGTACGCTGATCTTGAACTCGGCGTCGCCGAGAGCCCTCTTGGAGGTGCCGTGCAGGGCCAGGTCCATCTCCTCGAGCGGGATGTACTGGAACCCAAAGATACGCTCCGTGTTGTGGTAAGCCACGAAGATGCCGTCCATGCGGCCCATGCGCACCTGCAGCGAGTACTTCAGGAAGGCGGCGCGGATCATGTCATAGTATTCGCGCTCGAACGATTCCCACTTCCCGAAGCGATTCCGGATCTCGTAGCCAAGACCCTTGTGGAAGTCGCGTGCGTCCATACGGATCGAGACTACGGCACGCGTCTTGAGGTCGAACATGCCAGAGCCAGGCAGCCGAGGGTCGTAGGCGTCCAGCTGCGACCGCATCAGGAAGTCGCCCAGCGTGGTGTAGTGGAAGGACTCGGGGTCGTTGCGCTCCGCCTCGGTGAGCTGGTCCGAGTTCTCGCGCCGGTACTTCTCGTACTGGTCCTTGGGCAGCGTGAGCAGCTTCTCCATCGACTTGCCCAGCATGCTGAGGATGTTGGCCGTGTCGAACTCCTTGTCGGCGTCGATGGCGTAGGTGCCGTCACGGTAGTGCAAGAACGCGGCAGACGGTGCCTTGAGGATGCGCGTGAAGTTGAACGACTCGATCGGGAAATCGCGCGACAAGTGGGCCGGGTTGATGGGCCGCCAGCTGGAGAGTAGGTAGTGGAAGTGCGCCAGGCTTGAAGTCATGCTCGAGGTCGATCCAGTGTACTTCATCTTCTTGCTGGCCGCCATTGAGATGAGCGTCTTGTCCTTGGACGACGTCACGTACCGCTTCAGCGCGTTGAAGTCGAACTCCTTGATCGGCATGATGGTGGAAAGATAGGGGTCGAAATTGAACGTGCGTGATCTCGGGTCCTGAATGTGATAGACTCCCGGGTTGAACAGCACCCTGTCGAGACCGTACTCCACTCTCGGCACCGGCGGCTGCGGAACGTCCAGCGGAATCAATTTGAGTTGGTTCGGACGGACTGAGTGTATGGAATATTTTCTCAGCTCCTCCGGTACGCGTAGCCTCGCCTCTTTTAGCCCTTCTGGTGCGGGGGTTGTCAGCTTAGGGTCCAGTTTGGGCAGTTGAGTCCGGGCAGGCAAAGGTGTTTTAGGCGGGTTTGGCTTGGACCCAACACCGGGTATTGAGGGAAAGTTTGGTGAGTCTATAGGGTCGAAGAGCTTTTCGGCCACCATGTCGGAAGGCTTTGGGATCGTGCGAACGGGATCTATCGGGACTTTGCGGAGCTCGAGGGAGTCTGATGATCGAGGTTCATTGTTCTTCGCGAGGCCGCGTGGCTTGCTCATGAACTCGTCGGGGGACTGAGTAGGAGGACAACCGCCCTCCTGACTGGCCTGCTCTCTCGCTTGCCTTTTGGATAGCTTGTCGGCTGGCTTGCTTGCAGACTTGCTGGTTTGCTCGCTGCCATGAGTTTTGGGTGGCTTGTTGAGTGGCTTTCTGGCTTGCTTGCTGGCTGGAACCCTAGCTGGCTCGCTAACTGCATCGCTGGGCAACTTGTCGGACGGCGTGGTAGGTGTTGTGGCTTTCCCTGCCTTCTTCTTCTTCTTCTTAGACGGTTCTGAAGCCGATGGAAGCTGTGCTGATCCGCTGTTCAGAAGGTTCTTGAGAACACCTAAGGCTCCAGCCAGCACCTTGATTTGATGGTCCCGGTCCTTAAACGACCCGGCAACCACACCTTTCTCGGGCGAAAATGGATCGTCGAGAGTTTTTGAGTCCGTAGCTACGGCCCAATCCTCTTTCAGCTTCTTCTTCTGCGATTCTGGCAGAACCAGACCTGGCTCTGTATCAGACTTGAGCGGCGGCGATCCCAACACCCCCTCAATCTGGAGGTCTTTCAAGCCGGTGATGGTGTCGCGCCATAGTTTGAGCTGAGAAAGGTCTGCTCCGTCTCCTAGCTTGCTGGCAGGTGTCGGCGACGTCCTTTGCGAACTGGGCGAGCTGTGGGCCCTGCGTTTCCGTCGCCCACTAGGTGACTTGCTTTTGGGAGGCTCGGTAGGCTCGGTGGACGACCATCGTTGAGTTCTCGAGCTTGCGCCTGAGATTAGGATTGGTCCGGCACGACCAGGGCGTAGAACCAGACCTTGTCGAGCGGCTTGTAGGCATAATGGAAAGAGTGGCCGGGTCGAGCGGCATAGGGGAAACATCGCAGCCGTGGAAGGGTTCAAATTAAGGAAGGCACAGCGACATGTCGCCAAAAAATCTTCCTCCGACTCCTCGATATTTTTGCGCCTTGGAAACGCGGTTGGGTTGACATGACGAAAATTGATGATCGATGGAGTCGGCGATATTTTTTTCTGCCAATCGATAAGAGATAAGGCAAGATGCAACGCTAACTTCAGGGGTCCATCGCTCGAACACCACCGATATCGCTATGTCCAGACAGGAGAGACAAGAGAGAACACAACTCGGATGATTGATGTGAAGATGCCATTGTTATACGGATTCTGTAAAATCGCCTTTCTAGCCATACAAACCTAACAAACCTAGACATGGACTGATTTATCAATCATATCGCCTCCCCAACGCCGAATAGCTTGCTTTGACCGCAGCCGTGCCATGGACAAACTCGTGTGATGGGGTAGCGGTTATGAACAACAACCCATCAGGGGATGGAGAACCGAAAACAGATCAAAAGTAAAGGGAAAGGGTCAGAATAACAATGTTAGTAGCCATCCGTGCTGCCATATATATACCGAGGTATGTACGAATCTTCATCGTCCGAACACGCCCCGTCCGAGCCAGTTGCACCCGTTTGCTTCCTAATAGGTTCAGGTTGGTACGAATTTGCCCAACACGAGGAGATTCCGCGTTGCTATCGTTCCCCGACCGTCTCGAGGCATCGGCCGAGGCGGGGTCATCCTGATGGCCGGCCATCGGTAACCGTTTGCGCGGCGTGAGAATGAGCGTCGGGAGGAACTGGTGCGACCTCCCCTCGTTCTTGAGGCTGATGCCTGCGTTGCCAACCGAGGACGATGGTGAGCATGGAGAGAAGAATAGTCCTGCCGGTGCCCATCTTCAACATCCGGGACGCGTCCAACAGTATCCAACGGGATGTCGGCGCAGCATCGCGGCTCGAACGAGATTCTATGATTTTAGATGCGCCGTCACCAGCGGATAGAATGCCGCCTCCGCACTGCTACGGTTGGGAGGAGCATTGAGATCGTGCTAGCCGGCGATCGTCGGCTGGAAATGGAAATTAATGCTATATACCTATCTACCTGCCTATATAGAGTCTTCTTCCCCCACCGCCTCGTTGCCTTACACTTTCGGCAGCACGTTCTCCAGCCGCCGCTCGTTCCTCAGCTTGGTCATGCGTTCGATGACCCTAGTCAAGAGAATCTCATCTACCCACGCGCGTGGCGTTTCGTCGTCGCCGTGGGTACGGACTTTGACCCTATCCCCCCGATGTTCCAGTTCGCCGACGACTATGAGCGGGTTTTCGGAAGGGTTAGCACATCGTAAGGGTAACCAGGGAGGGGAGGGGGAGTGAGTGAGGGAGGGAGATTGGGAGATTAGAAGGTCGGGGGGNAAGATGAAGTTATACCGGGCATCGTCGCCGTCATATACCTTCTCGTCGAAGGTTTTTTCCTTGTCCAAGTCTGCATCGACGTGGAACATATGGTTGCGGCACTTGTCACGGACCGTGGTCGCGTATTGGTTGTAGACTGGATCCTTAAGCACAACAAGCGCCTGGCGAGGGCTCAACCAGGACGGCTAGTCTCCGGCATAGTGCTCCGTGAGGAGAGCCATCATCCGCTCGGTGCTGCCCAGGATTGAGCGGTGGATGATCACGGGCCTGGCGAAGCCGGGAGGCGGTCGAGGGGGGCCCTGCCCCTCCCTTTTGGCTCCGGTGACATCGACGGTGTACGTCGTCTCGTACTGCAGCTGCAGCCGAGGCGCGAGGTGGTAGTCCAGCTGGATTTTCCCGCATTTGAACTCCCGCCCCTGCGCGTCCGCGATCACAATGTCGATGCTGGGCCCGAAGACGGCGTCGTCTCCCGCGGCCTCCTCCCAAAGCGTGGCAGCCTCGTCCGGAAACTTCCCGATGGCGAGTTTGAGCTGCGCCACCGCCTTGTTCCAGTCCTGGAGGTCTCCAGCGGCCTCATCGGGCCGCCGCGTGGAGAGCCTGATTTTGTATTTGAGGCCTAAGGCTTTATACACGCGCTGATAGAAGAGGATAGCATCGACGAGCTCAGGTTTGACCTCACATCAGCCAGTGGGGGCCACGCTGTCAGAACCGGTTTCATACCGCCGATATGGAAATACATTAGGTCGCATCTGGAAAATGGCGGCCACGTGTCCCTACCTTGTCAGGTGTACAGAAGACATGCCATTCGTCTAGGCGGAATTGATGAAGCCGCAGCAAGCCGTCTGACGCTCCAGAGGCGTCATTCCGGTGCACGACACCGTGCTCCGACAGCCGGATTGGGAGGTCCTTTCGATCGGGCTGGCGTTGGCGAAGATCTCGCAGTGGCATGCGCAGTTCATTGGCTTGAGGCCGTACTGCTCGCCAGCAATGTCACACTTGACCATTCCTGCCAAGGTTGTTATTTCATACATGTCAGTGCTTTGTAGCAGGTTAGGTAGGTATGCGGGCAGTTTATGACAGGGGAAAAGGGGCGGTTTATAACAGGGGAAAAGGGGCGGTTTATGACAGTGGAAAAGGGCGTAGAGCGTACTGTCGCCGAATGCGTCCCGTGAACGGACGCCTTCCAGGCCGGCAACTTGAGCATGCTCGGTGTGGTCACCTCGCCGAAGCCGCAGAGCCAATACTCCTGGGCCACGAGCCCACACACGGCCTGGGAGACCAGGGTGCCGTGCGGGAGGAAAGAGCACTGTCCTGGCGACTCTCGGTCCACTGAGAACAGCTTCTGGCTGGTGCCGATATTCTCGTGGTTTCTCTCCATGGCTTAGCAGTGTTACAAGGGCTTGTGTGTAATAAGGGCTTGTGGTATTGCAAGGGATAATCTCTAAGGGCATCTCATGGAGGCTTAAGGATCTAGGATCCCCTCTGGATGAAGATATAATACAACTGCCCTTATATAGACCATCTTTCCTAGATGCCTGAGGCACCTTCTGGGCTTGACGTGGCCTATGGCCCACTCTGCTGCCTAGAAAGGCCCACTGTAGATTCCTCCGTGTGACAAGCAGAGCGGGAATACGATTTTCAGATAGGTATTCTGGAAACGGCGGAAATGAAAAAGAGCTCAAGACGGCATAAAGTGGCTTGATCTGGGGAGGAAGGTGGGCTCAAAACTCGAGATCTTAAGCCACGTATCTTGCTGACGATGGAGGTTTGCGGTGGTAATGGTTGTCGTGAGAAAGCGAGCCGACAAAGTGGTAAGAGAAGTTTTCAGTCTGTGGGAAACAAATAGCTGCTGGACAGGTGGTTTTATAGCATTTCCTTTGCTTCTGCCCCGAGTCCTATGGCTGGGTCAGGCGGTGGAACTTCAGGGTGGAGAAGCAGCCAAGTTGATAGTATTCGCTAGGACATAGATGTCGACGCGTTTGACCATGCACCCCGGCCTATTCACCCTCAGTTGGGGGCAACTGACCAGTGATTGGACGTCTGGAAGGGTCATAGGGGATGGGGACTTCTCAGGTGCAGCAGGGCAGCAGGTCCGTGACGAAGTCAAACCGCTTGTTGAGGTATTCATAAGCATATAAGAGTTCAACGAAGAGGTGTCTATCACTACTTTGCCGGTATGTATGGAGTGGGGTTTGATGGACTGGGGAGCTTCTGGCATGTCCCTCAGGATCATTCATCACTTGGAGAGCCGCCAGGGCTCATAGCTGAGAGACGAGCCATTGCTTACGAGCATCTTCTTGATGGCTAGATGCGGCTCTGTGATACAAAGCACGGGGGTTGGGAAACAGAACATTGAGAATAGTGCTGGCTTGCACTTATCACGAAGCGGGTATTTCTCCTGGAGAGAGAGAGAAAGATATAAGGGCACTCCCTTCCGAGAAGACAGCACTTCATGCACTCGCTGCAATATCTCGAAGTTTCGTCCTCAGTGAAGAAGACACATGAAGGGCGAGAGGGATGACGAAGTAATGAGGAATTAGATAAAGCAAGAGCAAGGCCGATGATCTGATAAGGTAGGCCATAATATCAAACACGCCCCTTTTTTTAAGCTTCGATCCTCTTGCGAATAGCCAGGGGCTATGTATGCTGGCTGGGATGGGCGACTCCTTGTTGAAGTTCCTATATGCTTATTTTCTCAGTCCCGCCAACAGGGCTTGCAATGTAATGTAATGTATTGTATTTTGTATTGTATTTCCGACCTATTTGCGTGTGCTGTACGCGGTATTATACTGTACGCAGCAGGTAACGTGGTCCCAGATACAGTACAAAACACATTACAATACATTACATTGCAGGCTCTGCCCGCCAAGGAGGAAGGCCCGGACTGCGGCTGGGCATGCAGTTAATAGCACGGAAGGAACAGTAAGCAGTTTGGAAAGCCTCTGACTGAGAGGGAAGGAAGCGAGTGAGACAGATAGTAGAAACGCGGCGGCAGCATTTGCATTTCAAATGCAAATCAACTTGTAATTGGTGGGAAACCTTTGTTATGAATACTCTTTCCAATTCTTTGTCTCAATACGGCCACAGCGGGTTTCCATATAAAACAACACTTTTCTTTCACCTTACAGAGATAGTGGAAACCCTTTGTTATAAATACTCTTTCCAATTCTTTGTTTCAATGTAGAGATAAATACAGTATTTCCCGGTGCCAACCGCCTGGTTTTTTTCAGTCTTTCTATCAAGACACATCCTTCATTGCAATTCTCTATCACTTTGGCTCGCATACTACTCGAACCACACATTCATCGACCGTATATCGCTTTCCTCACCACAATTAGTGCAATTCCATCGGCCATGGGGACTGATTCAAAAATCATCAAGGCGCATCCTATTGGCAATGGCCTTGACGGATTCCGCATATCATTCAATTCCGTTTGCGTCCGCGCGGGCGTTTCCTGCAATGTAGACACGCTGGCGCTGCTTGAGCCAGAAGGTATGATAAAACATACAACGTCGCCCATCGTGCCGTCCTGACCATTATCAGACCTTCAGAATCTCGCCCTTATCCTCGTCCTAACGTTGAGTCTCCTTCCGGCTGCTCGTGTGCTCCCTTCCAACGGCCGTAGCAAAAATCTCCTTGGCGATCTGTCGAACCTGATTCCTGCCATCGAATCCGACGACTTCGAACTCGGCCGCATCAAATCCCTCCTCAAAGCCGCCGTCACCGACAACCCTGATACGCTCATCTGGGACCAATTGTACAATGCTGTTACCGAGTTTCTCCCACCCTTCCAACCAACCCCTCCTCCAGGCATCTCGGCGTCAGGTACCGGCACACCAGTCATCCATTCCACGTCGTCGTTTCAAGTCAAGGAGCAGACCAAGAAGATCCTTGACCAGGCGCTTTGTACGAGTTGGGAGGTCGCGTCTTCCGAGGCGTAAACGGCTTTTTCGACAAGTACTTCGAGGGGCGGTCATGGACCAAGCAGTGCAAGAACATTTGCCAGTCGATCAAGCAAAGACATATCGACGGACGATGGGTCGACCTTCCTGATCCTCCAACCCAGCATGATGTCTGGGAATGGCTGGCTCAATTTCAGGACGACTTTCTGCTCGACGCGAACACTTACCACCGGGCTGAGAGCACGAAGAACATGACGGGTGGCGAAGCCTGACGGCAGCTCAACATATTCCTCAAGCGTAAGCACGTGAAAAGGACTGCGAAGCACGACTGGCGAGACGTCCTCGTTATTGGGGAGCACAAAGAGTCGCACAGGGGGCACGTGGAACTCCTGCTACAACTCTCCCGCTATATGCGTGATTTGTTCACGAGCCAGCCGACCGTCGATTTGCACACGGGTTTTTCCTGCACGGGACCACGATGGAGCTTTGGGTTTTTGACAGATCGGGCCCCTACCGCTCTGGCGAGTTCGACATTGATGAGGAGCTCAACAAATTCATCTTGTCCCTGGCCGGATACGCATTCATGAGCGACGAAAAGCTTGGCCTCGACACCTTCATCAGCCGCAGAGGCACCAAGCGCACCATCACCTTGATGAATGATGTGAGCG
The DNA here is from genome assembly GCA_003049485.1 of Ophioceras dolichostomum. Lineage (NCBI taxonomy): Eukaryota > Fungi > Ascomycota > Sordariomycetes > Magnaporthales > Ophioceraceae > Ophioceras > Ophioceras dolichostomum. Next base: position 85,174 of record PYST01000135.1, read on the forward strand.
GCAAGAAGAGGAAGCTGCAGCTTGACCCGGAACCGTTCGTCAAGCAGAGAGCGATCGTATGTCAGGGGACTACCGTCTTCAGGACGACGGACCACGCTAACGTTGTGAAGTTCTCCTGGACGTCGGACAAGCGGCCCCCCGAGGCGGACCACCTTGGGCTTGCCCATGAAAAAGGCGTCGAGGGCATCGCCCGGTTGGTGGGATACCAGGGCATCACGAGCATAGCCGACCTCCGCAGCGGCCTGACCTTTGATAAGCCGTGGATGATCTGTGGCTCCGCAGGAGCCGAGATCACATCCTCCCGCTCGCTCCTTTCGCAGTCGCTCTGGCCGCTGCAAGTCAACACCCCCGAGGAGGTCGAAAGGTCAACGTCGGCTAACAGCCTATCTGGGTCTCTAGCACGAAAACGAGGATCGGTCGACGAAAGTGGCACGACGCGCAAAGGGCGAAGGGTTAGCAACCAAGTTTCCAGTCTCCGCCAAGAGGTAAAAGCTGGCTCCTACGCCGACTCTCCCGCTAGCGCTAGCCTATACCAGCCGAGCCGTGATTTGTACGATAACCGCCTGTTCGGTTGCCTCGCCATTTCTCCTACGGGTTGCCCCCTTATCAGCTTCACCACTCTGCTCGAACTCCTCACCGCCCTCCGCGACGCCATCAGGGCCCATCGGTCTCTGTACTTGGTTGGCAAGATTCTGCACAGGGACATTTCGGAAAACAACATCATCATTACGGATCCGCTTTGTGCCCACGGGTTCTCGGGAATGTTGATCGATCTCGACATGGCCAGGCAATTAGACAGCGGCAAGTCAGGGGCGCGCCACCAAACCGGAACGACGGAGTTTATGGCCATCGAGGTCCTGCGGAACGTCGCACACACTTTTCGACACGACCTAGAGTCCTTTTTCTACGTCCTTCTTTGGCTCTGCGGCCGTCGGGCGTGGGAACGGGGTTTCCTTTGCGACCCGAAATCGAGGCCAGCTGATTATATTTTTCCACAGTGGTATCGAGGCTCCTTCAAGGAAATCGCGCATAGCAAATTGGGATGCATGAGCGCCAACGGCTTCAATGAGCTTTTGGACCAGTTTCCCTTATCTTTCGCATGCGTCAAGCCATTGTGCAATAGCCTGCGTCGGATCCTGTTTCTCATTTCGGCCGAAGGCTGGTTGGACATTAGCACGCCGCCGGAACCAGGGCTTAATTTTGTATGATGGCATCATCAGCGAATTCGACGATGCGATATCCAGCACTACACTCCAATGGGAAGAGATTCGGCAGGCCTCGCCGACTGTTCTATAATTTCGTCAATGTGGCCCACCTCTCCCTATTGCACCAGACGGAATATTGAGATGAGGTCGGCGCGCGGAAACGGGCAGTGGGATAGAAAGCTTTTATGTTGGTGTGTCCGACCCAGACATAGAGTTTGTCAAGGACGAAATCGTTCTCGTAACCGCGTCTACACGCTTATTGCGAGGAAGTGGCTTCGAGGGGCCGTGAAGCTTTTGCTAAAAGATTCTGTATTATCCTCGCTACCAAAAGCAGATCGATAGATCGCGAAGCACTCTAAGCACTCGCATCAATCAAGAATCTATTCCTTTACGATAAATCTCCCGTTTCGGTCGGGGACGATGTTGGTGAACTGCGCGGACAGAGTGCCGTTTTCGAGGTCCCACCAGCCGCCCGTCCAGGGGTACCTCTACCCCTCGAGCGAGATGTAGTCGCCTCCCGCATTACCTCGCGACGCCTCCCCGAGCTCTACGAGCGTTACCTTCCCAACGATTTGGGCCCCCGCGTCGTGCGCATCCTGGCACCAACCCCCGAGCTTCATCGCGTAGACCCCCATGGGCTGGCGCCTCTGCTCCACGTCGCGGCAGCCGGCGACCACGAAGCCTACCGGCGGGATGAGGCCCTCGTCGAAGGTGAAGTCGATGCTCGCTATGCTGCTCTATGATTATTGTTGACTAGATGAGTGAGGACGGGGATGAAGGTTCATGTTCGTCTTTCCATCCCACCAACCAACCACACGAGTCTCTTAAGCTTCGGCATCCGGGGCAGTCAGTGCTGGTGGTGGTGGGCCACTAACACGGCACAACGACAAACGGTCCACGTGGCCATCTCGGCCGAGGCGGCCGACTAGGGACGACTTACAGTGCAGACGGGACTTCCGATGACAGGGAGGTTTAAACACGGCGATGGAGGCCACACCAACTGCCCGACCTGCCGACGCCAGAGGGATGAGAGAACCTGCTCCCATCCCAAAGTGGCTGGGCTGGCTGGACCAAGTCGTCGACAGCCATCGACATCCTTCCTGGCTTCGACCCTATGCCGCAAGGAGTTATCGAAGTCGGTCGGCACGGCAATTGCAAACCCGTTACCTCCCACATCAGCCGTGTGGAATTGGGGACGTCGTCGACCTTTGCCACCCACCGATGTCGTGAGGTGTCGGAGCCGGGCTATCCCTGCCCCCTAACTCCGACGACAGGGGATACGTGCAGGGCCCCACAATTATTAGCGGAGTGGCCGGACCATGGCCAGCCATGTTCTGACGTCATCCACTGATAACCTGGAGCTCTCTCCCGCATCCCACCACCTCCCCACTGAGCTCATGATCAGGGACGCGCCATGCTCTTGGAAATTGTGACCGTCTTGACAAGTTGTCCCGCAACATGTCGACGTATAAAAGCGAGGCTTGGGTGGCTATAGGCTATGCCGCGACTCCGATTGGCAACCACATCATATTTTGACAAGAAATTTCTTTTTTTCGGTCGAAGCCATTCTGTAGCTCGGCACTCGAAAAGCAGGGATGCAGTGGGACGAGAAAGTTGTATGGTGACCATCAGCGCCAGCGAGATTGGCAAACTAGGATCGATATAGATATTGGGCACCAGAGCCTCCTCGCTCTGGTTTCCCCAGACCAACTACCTACCAGTCGTCAGATGCCTACTACATCATACCTGCCCACCTCTGCGAAAGCCCCTGCCCTGGTTCTTAAATACCTGGAGGTACCTACCTCGGCCCTACCTCTACCTACGACTTAGCTTCAAGACCGTCCTCGCCAGATCTAGTGCTACCTTGGTTCTGTACAACTCGGTGGTCTTCCACCAGCACACGAATTCCTCGTCCTGTTCCGTCCGGTCCCACAACATCCGTGACCGAGGACAAAGCACATTAGCTGAGCCCGTCTTTGCTGGCCGCTGTCTCCCGGCCCAGCAAGAGACGCGTGCCTGCTGCCATCCTCTCCTCCCCTACGACTTCTCACCTTTCCCGCTCGTCGTCGTCGTCGTACTCCTCTTCATCCCCCTACCAATTGGGCTTCGAAACGCCTTTTAGACTCGCCAAAGATGCTTCGGGTATCATACTGGGTAAGGCCCTTGCAAATGTACCTCAGCGATGCACTGAAAGACAAAGGCCATGCCTACCAGAAGAGAGAAGGCCGGACTAACTGAATCGCCCCCCTCCCCTTTTACGTCCCAACAGGTCCTCCCCATCGTCGCCGGCGTCGTCTGGCTCGGTACAATAATGGGCCTCCTGATCCACTGGACCGTCAACACCCACCGGATGCGCTACGACAGCATGGACGACGCGCAGTCGATAGCGTACATCAGCGACGTGGGCGCCAGCGGCCTGAAGCCGCTCTTCGTCGCGGGCTGCAGCGTGACCAGCGCGTTCATGGTCGCCAGCTTCGCCTCCGACCGCTGGCTGCGTCACCGGGGCCGGCTGGTGCCCAACACTTCCCTGAGCGAGAAGGTCCTGTCCTACCTCACGATCTGTTTTGCGACGGTGGGATCCGCGGGCTTGGTCCTCTTGAGCGCTTTCGACACGCAGCGGTACAAGAACTTGCATAACGTCTTCTTGCTGTTGTTCATAGGGGGATACCTGCTGTGCGCGGTGTTCATATGTTGGGAATACCAGCGTCTAGGCATCAGTACGTTGGAGACCCCCTCCTCCCCTGGGCGTTACCATGCATGCCTTCTTTCCCAAAGGAGGTACTTGACTTATTTCCTAGAGTCGATACTGACAATGCCTTCTCCTCGTCACAAAAAACAGAAAACAGAGACCACCGCCTCCTCCGCCTCTCCTTCTGGATCAAGCTCGTCTTTATCCTAGGCGTCTTCATCCTCGCCGTCGCGTTCGTGGCGACCAACTGGACCAAGAACTACGACGCGGCCGCCATCCTGGAGTGGGCCATCGCCTTCGTCTTCACCTTCTACGCCCTCTCCTTCTTCATCGACCTCTTCCCCGCGTCCTACACCCGCGACGGCGGAGAGCCGCCCACCTTCGCCTTCCGAACCAAGGGCATGCCCGCGCACGTGACGCCCCAGCAGATGCGCGAGCACCAGCAGCACCAGCAGCAGCAGGTCCACAACCACCAGCAGAGCCACCGACAGGACCTAGATGATGATTATGATGAGCAGCACCATGCGGGTGGTGGTAGTGGTGGTGGCGGTGGAGCGCGCTCCTCGCCGAGCCTGATGAGCGGAGGCGGCTTTGACGAGGCAGCCGCGGAGGAGGGACGGGCTGCGATGGTGGAGTCGTCTCGCCAGGCTGGTGGCGGCGATGATGGAAGGGCCGTGTCGCGGAACTTCTAGGGGATATGGCACAGCCCGGGGAGGAGGAATACGAGGGTCGGTTCGAAGGAAACGAACCGACGATGGAGGAGAATGTTCCACAAAGTTGGCATCCCTGTGCGAAAAGGGGGTCTGAACCAGAAGAAGCCCCTGGATCGTCATTAGGCGCTCAAAGGAGTTTTGGGAGTTCGGCCTGACACTATGTATAAAAGGACCTGGCGTGGGGGCTGCAGCAAGCGTTTTGGCTTTCCGGCACTAGCAGAGATAATGCAACCTAGCAGCATCGATAGATATCTGTAGAGTATATAGCTATACCATTCTTCCTTTGCTGTCATCATCTCGTATTAACTTATCAGGCGTTATCATCTGCGGCCTCTCGAACTTCATTATATAGATACCTACCTAACGATACCAGGGTTCCTTGGCTGCTTGACCCCATCTACGCCGGGGAAGCAGCACAAAAGACACTGCGGGCCGAGAGCATGTCGCTAGCCAAGCTGTATTCGCATGATGTTTTCGAAAGGCCAATAACGTTGCGGCCTAGACCACAGTATAAAAAAAAGCGCTGTTCCTCAAATCGCTCTTGTACTTTAGGTGCCTACCTAAGTACAGGTGAAGGTATATCTAAGTAACGTAGGTAAGAATGGGATATCTATATGCGCTCCCTCTCCCTCCTCAAGACGGCCCATCAGGGCCCAAGGAGATCTACAGCCGGTTTCTTCGCTTTTTTCTTCTTCGGCTTCGCGACAGCCACCACCGCATCACCAGCCGCAGTAGCAGCAGCAGCAGCAGCAGCAGCAGCAGCAGCAGTCGATCCCTCATTTCCGCCACCCTCACCATCAACAGGCACAACAGGCGCTTTCTTCTTCTTTCTCTTAACAACCGGTAGCTTCGCCTCCTCGCCCTCCCCCTCTCCGGCAGCACCACCACCATCGTCCCCTTTTGTAGTCGTTGCGGCCTTCTTCTTCTTCTTCCTCTTAACAGCAGAAACAGCCACCCCCTCAACAGGGACGCCCTGCGCGACCTGAATGCGCTCGTTGGCACGTTGCATCTCGAGCCGTAGCCGCTCCACTTCCCTAACGGCGGCCGCCATCTCGGCGTCTTCGTGTTTTTGGCGCTCGGGGTCGATGCCAATGCCACCACCACTGCTTCCCCTCCCGCCACCACCGGAAGAAGAAGCAGCAGGCGCGTCCAAGCTGCTGAGCGAGCTGATGTGGCTCGAGTCCAGCCCTAGCAGCAGCTGCGCCTGCTTTTGCCGGTGCTTGCCTGCCCTCGACCTGTCGCCGCCGCCGCCGTCGTTCTCGGAGGGGTGGTGGTGCGGCGTCGAGCGCCCGCTGCCGGTGAGGGTCTCGTCTGCGGCGACGACGACCTTCTGCCTCGGCGCCGGCCGTGGCCTGTGAGCAGTTGAGGAGGAGCTTCCTCCGCCTGCGCCAGTGAGTCCCGCGTCGAGCTTGGAGAGGTCCAGCTGCATGATGGGGATGGAGTCTATGTCCAGGTCTGGCCCGTTCTCCTTACGCAGGATGCTGTGGATCGGCGTGGCGGTGCCGTGGATGCCGCTGGCGCCGCTGCCGTTGCTCCCCGCGCTGTGGATGTAGAACGGGTCGTCCTTGTACCGCTCCATGCGCTCGGCCTTGCGCCTGGCGAGGATGTCCGGGTCGAGGTAGCTCTCCTCTCCAGGGGGGCCGGACTGTTGGTAGGAGCTGGCAATCTCCTCGCGCGGCGTCGGGTCTGCGAGGCGATTGATCGCCGGGTCTGAGGAGGACACGCTCGTGGGGGCCGGCCGCTGGCGGTAGTAGATCTCGAACTCGTCGTCTTCTACGACCGGCATGTTCTGCATCGTGGCCTCGGCGAGTAGCCGGTCCAGGTTCGGGTTGATTGGTGCGTCGAGGTCGAGCCCCTCGGGCAGAGGCACGTTCCTCTGGGCGCCGGGCGCGACGGAGTTGAGCTCCCAGCCCGTGAACAGCGACGGGATCGCCTGTGTGAGGAGCAGTGGGGGGTCCTGGTAGATTTCGTCCGTGGAGGCCGGCTGGCCGGACACTGCCTCGGCTGTGAGCTTGAGAAGCTCCGTGAACTCGACCGCCCGCTCCTGCACCTCGAGGTTTGGATGCAGAGGGAACGGTTCCAGGACGTGAAGGAGACGGGTCATCAGCAGGGAGGTGATGGCTTTCCGCTCTGCCGTCCAGGGCGCTTGATCGTCGCCGGCTACCAGGGCGAAGATCTTGAGGACTGACTGCATGCACGACACAATCACCTCCGGATGCTTTATCCTCGGGAGAAGCTGCACGAGATAGCTGATGGTGTCCGGCGGGGAGGAGAGCATTGAGGCGTACTCTCCTAGAATCCAGGCCACGGGACGAACCACCTTCAAGGTAACGGGGTGTGCTGGTGAGGACTCGAGATATAGTGTAGCCAGTATTGACTCGGCCGCACGCACAGCTGAGTGCCTAACCGCTTTCACCTTTACGGCGACGTTCCTCAGCTCGCCGCCAATCCTGTCAGTGATATCCGCCGGGCCTGTCCTGGCCGTCGGCATCGTGTCTGGTTCATCGTCCTCGCTCAGCCTCTGCACAGGAGCTATCCGGACAAGCTGCGTCAGGATATCCAGGAACCAGTCGAAGTCGAGAAGGTTGGAGTAGTTATCCTGCGAGCACATCGCCAGGATCCGTCTGATGACGTCGACTCGGTATTCCTCGGGGAGCGAAGGGATCTGCTCGCCCGGACTCGTAGGCGTGTTCACTCTCGGAGTGGAGCCATCGTCTTCGGAATCCGTGTTTCTCGTAGGCAGTGGTTGCAGTTGCCGGTGACGACTGGCATCCGAGGACACCTTGAGCTGCCTCATAAGGCGGCTGACGATGGAAACGAGGTTGTCACTGCTGACCATGCCCTGAACGAGGTCCAGGGCCTTGATCCTTATTGTGACGTCGGGACTATCTATGCACTCTAATATCACATCCTCCTGTTCCGCGACTAGGAATGGGTGCGTCGCAGCGATCTTGTTGAACGCGAGGAGGGCGACGTATTTTACTAGAAGGAAAGGCAAGGTCAGAGGCAGGTCAAAGACGAACATACCATCGCGTCGAGGATAGGATATAGGCTACGCTAGTAGGGCGGCGCAACTCACAGTTGGGATCTCCGTCTGCCATGACCATCGAGCGCAACTTCTTCACAATTAGCGAGGCAATCTCTTCCCGACCGGACGTGTCGTCTGCACTCCCGAGGATGCCGCCCTGTATGATGCCGTTGATACACTCGTAGAGCAGCGACATGGCCGGGGTCGTCCTGATGATGTCCGTCAGGGGTGGGAGGAGCTTCCGCACAAGTCTTGGCTCCAGCGGTGTCAAGGTCGCGAACAACTTTATGAGCTTAATGGCCATCCAGTTATTACCTCCATCAACCAGGAGCTCAAAGAGACGCGGTGCCAGTGGTAGGAAGTCGTGCGGGCGCCTCCAGCCCAGCTCACAGACGACGTTGACGATAGCGGCAGTAACGCTGGGGTCTTCGTTCTTGTCCATCAGGCGTTCCTTGATCTTGGGCCAGGCCGCGCGCAGGGTCTCTGGGTAGACCAGGGCCAGCCGGTAGAGCGTGACGATGGCCTTCTTGCGGATGACGGGATGCGTGTGGGTGATGCGCGGCAGCAGGTCGGCTAGGACGGAGAGGGCCAGCGACGGCGTGACGAGGTGGGGAAGCGTTGAGATGGGCAGCGAGATGGTCGTCGTGGCTGCGGCCGTCAGGTCTTTCTTGAGAAGGTTGGTGGCCAGCATGAGGACCTCGGTGTCGGGTCGGAAGCTCTGCACGGCGCCCAGATAGCCCACGCGCTTCTGGTGGTACTTCTGCGAGGACATGACCTCGAGGACGTGGAAAGACGCCCAGGACATGTCGTGGCCCATCATCTCGAGGTAGACGAGCTTCAGCAGCGCCGTCGCCTTGAGGTCCATGTCCTGACTCCGCACTTCGGTCCGACATTCCTTCAGGCAGTTCTGGATGTACTCGCGCTCGTTGCCGCGGTGGTTCCGCATACCTCGGATGAGGTCGTACAGCGACTTCTCGAACCTGTTTAAGCTCCGTCAGCAACGGGAGTCTTGACACCTCGGAGGCCGAGGCCACCGAGCAGCGCGTTTTCTCCATCCAACCTGCTTACATGGTTGCGGTCGGCCGTTCAAGGACGGGAACGATGACGAGGAGGCGGGGGTTGAGGAGGGGTTCGACTCGTCAGACTCGTCAACTCGCAGGATGCTGGACTCGTCGGCCTTAGGTTTGCGAGCATGATGGTGACCTCTACAGGTGGTAGGTGCTTTGCTCGGTTAAAATTTCATCTTCACAATTCAGGTCTGGCAAGATTGGTGCAGAAGCACGCACACCGTTGATGATGCTTGAGTTGCTGGAGTTGCTTCAGTGTTGGGCTGGCGCGGCATTCGGACCCCACGCTGGACCCATGCTCTCAGTTACTGTGTGGGGTGTCGCCGAGGCACTGTGCGTCCCTCAACCTGATCTGCGGATCTCACCTCCTAAGAGAAGCTCCCGACAGCGGGACCTGACAGCTATACCGTGGAAATACAAATTTATCACCGACAGCAACACCTATCTACGACTTGATCGGTAGGCTCCCGAGCAAGACCAGAACTTCCCAAGCTCCGAGGATAGCTTCCATTAATATTTTCCATTCCCATCTCTCACCGCATCGGCCGACGGCCTTGCGCAGATCAAGAATGCCGCCATCGCTTCTCCATCCTCCAGGCCATCTGTCCCCAGCGGACGCCCTCCATCTCTCACAACTCGCTCCGTCCGTCCTCAAAAACTCGCCAGAGAGGATATCCTCGTCGCCTCTAGCCTCGCTCTTCTCCGCTCCCGATACCCCAGAGCTTTGGATCACCTATGAGAACCTCCTGCTGTCATGTCTGCGGACGGGCGACGATGAGTCGGCGCACAAGTGCCTCGAGAGGCTAGCGATTCGCTTCGGCGACCAGAACGAGCGCATCATGGCCTTCAAGGGGCTCATCAAGGAGGCGAGCGCCAAGAACGACAAGGAGCTGGATAAGGTCCTGAAGGAGTACGATGCGATTCTGGCTGAGGAGCCCAACAACATTGTCAGTCTGCCCGAAACAAATCACAACCTGGTTACATACAGGCCGCGCGCATGCGGGCGCAACCGCAACCTGGCCGGACTTTTTTTGTGTTCTTGCCTCCCCGTCTTCGCCTCTCTCACGCGATGCTGACACGACGTCATTTTTTTCGATTTCTTTTCTAGCCCATCGCGAAACGGAGGGCCGCCCTTCTACGGTCTTTAGGCAGGGTGCCTGATGCCGTGTCCGGCCTGGTTGCCCTGCTCGACATGACACCAACGGACGCGGAGGCGTGGGCAGAGCTGGCCGATGTGTACCTGTCTCAGGGGCTGTACCCGCAGGCTATCTACGCCCTGGAGGAGGTTCTGGTTCTTTCGCCGAATGCATGGAACGTCAGTCGTCATGCTCCTCCCCCCCCTCCCCCTCCATAATCTTCTCTCCGTCCTCCCTCCACTCGGAAACGAGAAAGCGAACCACGGCATCAAAGGTACCTGGTACTGGGGTGCTAACGGATATTACATGATGCAGCTGCACGCGAGGTTAGGTGAGGTGTTGTTTATGGCAGCTACTGCCCAATCTGGCGCCGGTGACCTGCCAGTACCGAAGTACATGGCTGAAGCAACCAAACGGTTCTGCCGGAGCGTTGAGCTGTGTGACGACTACCTTCGTGGTTACTACGGACTTAAGCTTGTAAGTCGGGACCAGGGGGGAGACAGGGATATTGAGGAAGAGAGTGAGCGAAGAAGAACAAAAGAAAAACAAGGTCGTTTTTGGCTGATCGTTTCGTCTAGGTTACAACCCGACTGTTGAAGGAGCCCAATGGTGGTAGCAAATCCACCAAGACAGCCGTCGCTACGGCAGCCGATTCGGAGGATTTTGTGCTGCCAGACATCGCTTCCATTGAGCGGCTCAACGAGCTGGCTACCAAGAAACTAGCGGAGATCATCCGCCGCTACTCGGCAAAGGAGAAGCTCTGGCAAGGCTACGACGAGAACGAGATCAGTGCGGCCCGCGAACTTCTGGCACAAGATGCACCATCGGGAATTGTTAGATGATGGTGGAGGGATGGGCGGATAGATGGATGGATGGACGGACAGATGAAATGACCTGCGTATCCGGGCTGACCCCCGAGTGCACCACACCGGCTCGCCCGTGATGGAGCTGTTGTTCCTGTGATGGACTTCGCATGCCAGTGTTGATGGTGTGAGTCACTAAAATGGACAAAAGAACAACACAATGATAGACGAGAGGGGGGCGCCCAAGAGATGAGCGAGGAGTAATTCGCAAAGGACGGGTTGCAGTCGGAGCCCAACAGTGGGCTTTCTGACCCACACCAAGGAGGAAGCTATTCAGACAACAAACAAGGACAACGAAAGAAGCTGGGTGGCGAACTGACGCCCAATCAAAGCTATTTCCACCCCCACCCACACACCCTCTCTCTGCTGTGTCTCCACGGGACTCCAAGTATATGTACAATAGTACCTCTCTTCTCAGCATGCTGAGCTCCGTCTCCCTGTGGCGATGGCAGTACCTAGTGGGGTCATTGGGCATGAGCACGTGGCTCCACTCACGACTGAAGAATCGCCAGCATCCGAGGGGGGGTTCCCACGCTCCCTACAGTAAGTAGCTCGGCTTTGTGAGTTGCAAGGCGAGGCAAGAGGGATAGGGAGGGGGAAAGAGGCTCTGCAAACAAAGCTCCATCCCTGGACTACTAGTGCGTTTCCTGGTTCAACTGACACTCTCACTTGCCAGAGGCAAGGATACAGGGATGGAAGAATGCACAAGGAGAATCCGTGGGGTCTTTGGCCGGCCCTTTTTCCCTTTCTCTTGTGTTGTTCTATTAATTCCAAAACACTTCTTTCTCCTTGGGCAGAAATACGTTCGCGAATCTTCTTTGAGCTGATGCATGTTGTACCATGTATGGCCGATGGCGGACAGGCCTCCCTTGTCCCGATTGGGTTCCAACCTTACATCTACCTAACCCAACTATCCTCCCATCATACAGGTTCTTCCACTTACATTTACAGCGACGGCTCGCATCCAGGAGTCCTCCGACGTCATTAGTTGTAGTCCTCTTTTGCACGATCCATTTCCATGAGTTTCGACACAAACGCGCCGCTCTCCCCGCTTGGAGTGGGAGGAGGGTTGAGGCCGTTTTCGGTGCAGAGAGCTTGGGAGGGGTATGTTGCAAGGAAGAGATGCTGGTTGTGCAGCAGCAAGCCGATATGCAGCCCCGAAAACTCGGTTTCCACCAACTACTACAATCTGAAGAAACCTCATCAGACCATCCTTGTTGTTGCCTGCCTGTCCACCTACCGTCCATTCTGAGACCTCTCAAAACTAGACTACAAGTGCATATCTCGTAGCCTAGAAGCGGGTTCGTCTGATGTGTCTTTTTGGATGAAATTCCTACAAGGGGCTTCCTGCCTCGACTGAGTGAGTGCTAGGAGCCTTTTAGACCTCTGGCTTCTACTAAAATTTCATCTAGGAAAGTAAAAAACGACGGGCTCTCGAACTCACCTCATACAAAAGCGTGCAGATCCCCGAGACAGCGATGGCTGCCCAGCGATGACATCTGATCGTGGTACGGAGAGCACAGCCTAACCTAACCTGAATCGACGCTCTCATTACGAATGCCGTGGCACGGTGATACGAAATGCGGACCATGAGCGTTGAGGCTGGCTTTGGCGAGAGAAATATCCGCAAGCAACACTCGCAACATCTGCAGCAAGGCGGGCGGGCAGTCGAGCAAGCAGGCAGGCAAAGCAAGCAAGTCGGTCACCAGATTACCCCACCGACCTGCAGTTCGGCGCCCTCAACCGCTCGGACGTGAGCCAACTTGCATGCCCAGAGGTGGCGGCGGCTTCGAGCTTTAAGTGTGAGTGAGTTCTGGGCCGGCAACGGAACAAGTCTGCCCATACACAGGGCGGCTCGCAAGCTTGAGTGATGGTCAGCGAGGCGGGCTGGCGA
>PYST01000136.1:5267-65444 GCA_003049485.1 Ophioceras dolichostomum
GGGGGGGGGGGGGGGGGGGGTTGTCAGATATGATACCCCCAAATAGATGCAATATTTTGCCCTGCTAGTTCTGTATCCGGTATCCGGAATCCGGAACCCCCACGCCGCAAGTCCCAAGGCCCGAATAGCGAACATCTCTTTCTGCTTCCAACCCAAACAAACAGTCGGCACGAATGCATGTAAGTGTCGATCAGGTTATGAGGTGGTAGCCAGACGGCAGGGCTCAGCGGCGGCAACAAGGGGGGGAGAAAATTTTTCGCTCACGAGGTATGCACATACATATGACATTGTCTCTCCGAACTAGCGAGGCCGCGGAGAAGCATTAAATAGCATCAACACCTTTGGTTCCTCCGCCTCCCCATCCTCTATTTCTTCGATCCTTTTTCCAACCATTGGTCACTCACAAGCATCGAAACTTTATAAATCTGTGGTTCTTTCATTGATCTGCATAAGCTCTCAAAAATCATCTCGTGATTCTTTTTTCTGATTCCTTTCCCACACACATAACGCACCGTGACAAAGCACAAGCAAATAACAACGGATAGCAAAGCATCCTCCTTCTGCCGGACCGTGGCCGAGAGAAGAGATAGAGGACGAAACGAAATCGAGAAGAAAAGAAGAAGAAAAATACAGTCCGCCTTCGCAGCAAGTCCGAATCGGCCACCTCGAAAGCTGACCAACGTTCCTTTTTTGAAGCATAAAAGCATTGTAGTATTTTTGTTCGTTTGCATCGACAGAAAAAAAAAATTTATCAGTCACTTAGAACTCCTTCATCCGCCCCGCGTCCATACCGTCCGTCCGTCCCGAGGGATAGAAAGAAGAAGAAAAAAAGACATCGCGATTCATGCTAACAACATAGGGAAAAGGAAATTTTGTTCTTAGGAAGAAGTTGGGAAAATAATAAGAAGGGGACCGCTAATGATGACGGAAGAAGAAGAAGAAGGGAAGAAACAAGAAGTAAGAGAAAAGAGGAATACGTGAAAGAGCAGGAGAAGCAACGATTGGGAGCAAATTCGAGGGGAAAGGCAGCTTAGGAAACCGGCGAAAGGAGGAGGAGGAGGAAGGACATGACGAACGCCCAACTCTCCGAGGCGGTGAACGGCGAGCAGCGTAACATCGATCGATCGTTTGGTGCTTCGCTCTTCCCCTCCTCCTCAGCCTCGGCGATCGACCGACGACCGACCGCCGTTCGTGAACCCCGAGTCCCGACGCAAGAGACGAACGAAAAGGCCGTATGCGCCATACCAGTTCCGTCTGGCAATGCATGCGTGAGGGAGGACTCAACGTCCAAGGAAGAAGAGGAAAAATAGACATGCGTGGGATGTCCGGTGGCGAGCGTGGGGGTTTCCACCTGCCTGCGAGGGCGGGAGCTGCGGGCGGGTGGCTGTCGTGGGGGTAGACAGCGAACCGGCTGGCTGGGCCCAACGTAGAAAAAAAAGAGGTAGATATAAGATGGGGGAGGTAGGCGCAAATGCGATGCAGAGTTGCAAACGCAGACGCGGACGCAAGACAACCGGTCCAAGGTAAGGAGAAAAAAAAGAGGTACGACGTGAGCTGGACGATATTGTAGACTAGGCTTGACTTGCCAGTGGCTCGCTCGCTCGCTCGCCTCGTGACGTCTTCCGTCTCGGTTTGCTCACGCAAGCCACTTCTCCTCGAGCCTCCTAGGCCCGCTCATGACCAGGCCCTCGTCCTCATCGTCATCCTCGTCATCCTCACCACCACCCTCATCGTCTCCGTCCTCCTCAGCGGCGGTAGGCTGCTGCTGTGTCACCACCTCTCTGTCTCTGCCGCCGCCATCCGCCGTGCTCTCCGTCGTCGTCGTCACCATTGTGCTGTTCGCCGCCGCCGTCGTCGCATCGTCATCGTCATCATACATCCACCGCAGACCGTTCGCGTGCTCCTCGATGATGAACTCCTCGCGCGCGTACTGCTCCAGCGAGCGGGATCCTCCCCAGAGCTCCATCGCGACGGCGGGGCAGCTGGCCTCCAGCTCCGGGTCGCCGAAGTAGGGGGGCTGCCTGGCGGGGTCGTCCCCGCCGACCGAGTACAGGCGCTGGATGCGGTCGAGCTGCGTGCGGTATCCCTCGGGTATCTTGACCTTCACCTCGATGGGTCCCCTGCGGTACCGCACTGGCCGTCCGACGCCCCTCGCGAAGGCGCGACAGGCCTCTCGGGGCGTCAGCATCTCGAACGCGATGGCGACCCGCCTGCCGCCTCCCCAGCGCCGGGGCCCCTCCTTGAAGATCTGCAGGACGGCCGTGCCGAAGTCGTGCTCGCAGTCGAGCCAGGGCAGCTTCGCGTCCGGATGGAAGGGCGCCTGCCAGACGAAGGAGCCGTCGGCCTCCTGCAGCTCCATGCAGAAGAGCGGGTACGGCAGCGACGTGAAGTTGTTGTTATAAATCCCAGCGTACACGAACGTAGCCTGCAGGCCGATGGCGCGCACGTGGTCCTCGACGCGGTGCTTGGAGGAGTACAGCGGGAGCGACGGCCAGTCGGGCGAATAGGCCGCGTGGTCGGGCATGGACGAGTACACGTAGTGCGAGATGCCGGCGCGCTTGGCCTCGTCGGCGAGCGCCATGCCGATGGCCTCCTCGTCGCCGTAGAAGGTCGTGTTGATGAACGCTAGCTGGCAGCCGCGGAAGAGCTCCCTGATCAGTGTGTGGTCGATTCCGATCCCGGGCTGGGGGCCCTGGCTGCTCACGTCGACGGCGTGGTTCTTATCGGCTGCCTCGGCGGTGTAGCCGGCTGGTGGAGGCCAGGGGGCATTGCCAGTGGTAGTGCTGGTGCCTGCGGTGCCCGCTGTTCCTGTGGTGCCAGAGCTTGGTGTGCTGGTGCTGCCGCTGGTGCTGGTGCCAGGGGTTGCGGCAGGAGGCGGAGACGTCGGCGGCGTCATGGCAGGCTCGCACGTGTACAGCTCGCCGACGAGGACCTCGACGGCCGGGTTAGTGCACACCTCGGTCGCGATGACTCCATGCGTGTTACGCAGCTGGGCTCGGACGCGGAAGCCGACGGCAGTGCAGTAGCGGATCAGCGACGCCGTCTGGCGGCCGCTGGCGTTGATCACCGCGATGGTCTGGTTTGGGGTCGCCATCTGCCGCTTGGCTGGCCGGAAGGTCAGGGAGTTGTTGCGGGACTGGGTGGTCAGTCCTCCTCCACCTGTCGCGGCGGCGCCACCACCTCCGGTAGCGGCAGCGCCGTTAAGGCTGTTGCTGAGTGGTGAGCCCTCCGAGTATGAGGACAGCTTGTGTTTGTGGCGTCGCTGCTGGTCGACTGCGGCCACGGTCTCGTTGACGGCCCGGTGGTGGTGCTGCTGGCGATTGAGCGTCGGACTGCCGTGGTGGCCGCCGAACTGGCTGGCGCCGCTGCGACCGTTGATCGCAATGGCCACGCTCTTAGCTGTTGGCGTCGTCGCGGTCGCTGGGCTGGATGTTGGAGGCTGTGAGGTGGTCGCTGTTGGGCTGACTCTGGAGGTAGAGGTGGTAGGGACCGCTTGCCGGATGGCGAGGTCAATGGGGAATGGGACTGGCATGAGGGATAGATATTGAGGAGGGGACCCAGGATGCCACTCTCTGAGTCCGTGACGGTGCTCTGGCTGGTTGGTTGCCCTCTTTCAGCCCTGCCTGCCAGGCGCGCCCTTGATACCTTCTTCTTCCTCTCTCACCCCCTGCCTGAGCTTCCTTGGTGTCGTCTGCTTTTCTGAAGCTCCCCCCGCACCCGTTAACGCCAATTGCTTGGGATTTGAATTTTTTGTTGTCCTCTCTGCCCGGTGCTCCGTTTGAATTCTGCAGCCCTCTTTCTTTTTTTTTTCTTCTTTTTTTTCCTTCTCCGGTTTGTTCGTTCAGATCTGTCGGCGGGTTATCTATGAAAGACTGACAGTTGAGAGGGCAGGCGCCGCCGCGGGTTGCCCGATTCGTCCCGCCCTGCAGCCCCAAAGCTCTTTCCTACCGATAAGTCGTTTTCTCCCGCCGGTACAGGAGCAAGAGCAGGCAGGAGCTCAGGTTCCTACCCAGCCGGGGAAGACAAGAGCACGGAAAGTAACCGCAACGAGGTTGCACCTTTCGTCGTCGTCCACCAACCAGAGGCCCCAGAAGTCACGACGGGGAAGGTCCGGAGAGAAACAAGGTTTCACGGAGTGTTTTTCGTCTCTAAGACAGGGCAGGCGGGGTATAGGACGGGAGATAGTGGCGAGGAAGCAAAGACGATCCCAATGGAAGTCGAACTAGTGGTGGTTTAGGAGGAATTTAGATATTTTAGGGGTGCAAGCTTCGTGTCGATGGCTGGAAACATGGAACAAATTCCCGTCAGGTTGCTGTCTGGTGTCAGCTGCATCAGGCAAGAGGCACCACCAAGTAGTAGGTAGGGTGCTGTGGCAGGTAGTGGCAGGTAAGGCCAGTTAGTTGCGGCGAGCTCACGAACCTTAATGGCACCAAGACCCGGCCGCGGCGCTGCTGATTGACACACCTCTGTTCTTTATCAGTCGTGTTAGTGTCGTGGTGGGGTAGGATCGATCCGAATGGGCTCCAATCTGCTCTCTCTCGCGACTGCGGGGCAGGCAGGACCAGCAGATCAGGCGCATGACATTGACAAGAGCAAACTTGGGCGGCACCGGGATCCAACTGAATGGGGCCCCGAGTCCTCCCACCAGTTGGGAGGAGTTGTGACCCAAGTCGGGAAACTTGAGTGGTTCTTTTGTGTAAAGGGGGCAGGCAGAAGGCAGAATATGCAGGGTGCCAGTTCAAGTGCCAAGTGTCCTGCTTCCAGCAAGCAGAGTTTGTGCTACTTCTGTAGTAAGAGCCCGTGATGGCAATGAGGAGCAAAAAAAAAAGAGGAGGGACGGGCGCAAAAAGCGTCGTGGAAAAGAAACCCGAGCCAGCTGCGAGGATGGATACAATTATGTACAAGCGAGCCTGGCATAGTGGGGAGAGGCCCAGCCAGAGGGGCGGCCGGATGGAGGTAAAAGCAGTCAAATGTCTGTAGTATGAGGCTTCTTTCTTTTTAAGACTTCCCCCCGGTCTCTTAACTTCCCCATGCCATCTCAAGCCGCCCTAACAGCCTCAACTCTGACCAGCTGTGTTTTGCTGGCTGGATGGCTGGGTTGGACCGGGCACTGGAGGCGACATCTGTATGGGGATGGTGGTGGTGTGTGGTTTTGTTTCTGCCCCTTTGCCTGCCCCGGCAGCCCCTGCCCTCTGTGCTGGATGCCGCCCTATAGCGCAGGTGCGGCTTGCTAGTGCTTGCTAGTGGTGCTGGCGAGAGGCCTGACATGTAATGTAGTATTTTGTATCTTTATTCCTCGACGTTAAGGCAAAAATTGTCCAAAAGAACACAATCCAAAACGCGATACATCACAAATTCATCGTAGACCTTTGGGTACAGGAATATGGCGTATGCAGGTTGGGCAGGGGTCGGTTGATGTGAGATGGAAAGAGGAGGGAGGGGGAGGGTGCGATAACGGAACCCGACCCAAGATGACGACAGCAGCCATCGCAGGGGTGGGAGGGCATGGCAGAAGAAAGCCCAAGGAGAAAAATTAAGATAAAAAAAATAAAAAGAAAAGAAAGGTAGGACGACCGACAGGATGCTTGCCCCTCCTTGGCGCCACGCTCCTCCAGGGACCTTCGGGAAAGAGGCTGGATGGGCAGGCACTGCTTCCGTCTTGGTTTTGGGCGGACCTGACCCGGGGGCTATTTTGTATCGATTGGGAAAGTTGAAGCACAGTTGGAAGCACACTTGTGAGTCCAGGATAAGGGATAGGGAAGGCACAGGGCGGGTTCCGTGTGACTAATAAGACGATATGACAAAACGGCTTTGGCGGAATAGCAGGAGAAGGAGCGAGCCGGACCGGGACATGTCGAGTACAGGAACGGATGGATGGACGGATGTATGGAACATCAAGGCAGGCACGGCAGCAGGGAGGAAAAAATAAAATAAAATCGAGCATCAAAAAAGGGGGGCCTAACCTTGTTTTGGGTTGGTGTGTGCTGCCCAGCTGGCAGGATGCTGCCAGCTCCGAAAAAAGGAAACTAGACCGGAACGTGCTGCGTGTGAATGCAGCAGGCGTGTGCGTGCTGGACAATCTCGGCGCCAGTTTTGTTGGTGGCGACGGGATATTCGGGACGTCGTTTCTCTGCCGCACGTTTTCTTTGCGAGTCCGGGGTAGGTACACTTTTTTTTTTCTCGCTTGGGACGCTAAAACGCAAAGACGAGTTGCTGCCCGCCTGGTGGCTGCAGGAGAGTGAGGGGGCGAACGGCGGCGATGGTCGGTCGGGGCTAATAAAGAGAGGAGCCAATGGGGGAAAGCGACTGCTTCGCGTGCTCTGTCTGAATGGGATATGGGCTGCTCTCTTTTGGAGGAATGGAGGGGGAATAATTGATGGGATAGAGTGTAGGATGCTTTGTCTGGCCCCGAGAAAGAAGTCTGTAAGTCTGGCACCAGGAGAAAGGCCCCTATTCTCTGGTCACCCAAGCTCTCCTTCTAGAGTCGGATTGGTGGCCCCTGCTCTGGCAGCGGATGTGATGTCGTCTGGCCTCGTCAAGCTCGGCCGTTCAGGGCTCTTCAACCCTTCCGAATCCGTTCTTACGTAGCTGAAATTCCGATTTGAAGGGGACGGTAACAGGGGCGGTGTGTACGGCACAATGGAGCCAACGAAGGACTCGGGGAAGAAACTGACGATGCGTAGAGGGCGTTGAGTCGGTCAGGCAGTTCTTGGTGTCAGTCACCAACGAAGTTCCCCATCCACTGAATCGTTTTGGTGCAGATTGGGGTGCTGGAGAAGTTGGCGGTTGGCTACCAGAAAGAAAGGAGAAAAAGAACGGGAAATTTTGGGAAATTATTTTCCAGCAATCCGAAAATCCAGTCCTTTACAATCTATGCTTTTCGACCTGCCGGCATTTCTGCCCAACTCTCCCCATGTCTTACATGCTCTTGCGCCCCTATGTTTGGTGTTGCTGATACCAGACTGCTGATACTGAAGATATCACTTTTGAATGGGTCCTGCCAGCCAGTCAGCCGCTGATGCTGAGAGATAACGGGAAAATACGATATCAGCCAACCAAAGGCCCGCCCTAGCCTGGCTTCGGCTCCGGCAAGTACAAGAACTGCACACGCGACACATCAGTTATCCTCTGGGTCTTTTTCGTGCGGAATACCGAGATGCCCAAAGTTATGCGTGGTAACTTCTTCTCCTCTCTCTGAGGTCATCAACGAGAGGCAGATTCGCGTGCTTGTTCCTCACTCTCAGATTTGTTGCCGCACTTGCTGTAAGACCCCACATAGAGGAGCTCCTCGCAGACTCAGAATATGCGCTGTCCGCCTGCCAGCGTTTGCAACATTCGATCGATGTCCACTGGCACAGCATCTCCTGACCAGGGAGTTTTCATTTTCTCCCTCTCTTTCTCTCGGCGGCATTTTCCCCACGATGTCCGCATTGTCTCCGATCTTGCGGTGGGCAATGCATTCTTCTTTCTTTCCTTCTTCTTCCACGCTAGTTAATGTGATATTCTACGACTAATGGATTGCTGGCCGGCTGGCGGAACGGGCGCCGGATCCAGCAGCTCCTCCCTGGGCGTCCTGTCTGTCTGTGAGGGGATGATGTGATTCTAGGTGGACCGAGATCGGGCAGCTGGGTTCTGTTATGTAAAGGATTTGGCGGTCTTTCGGGCACTACCCGGCCTGAGTTGACCTGCCATCCATGCTGGAGCTCAAGCTGTATCAAAGGACAAGCAGCATAGAAAAAAGGAGTTGCCCTACGGCCGGCAAGACATTCTCTATTGGGACGGAGCGCCCGGACAGCTGAATGGGTTGATCTCGCTACATGGCCTTTGACCACGATAACCTTAATTCTGCCGAGTCTTCCAGCATCTTCATCTTCCTGACCGACGGGAATAGGCTTCTACGACGGCATTGCCTGCCCAGCAAAATTTGACGTCTGCTTCTTGTTTTGCTACCTCAGGTACTGAATATAGTAGGGAGTATTTTCGTCTCACTCGGGATCGAGACCCGGAGTCTAGCTTTTTGTGCTGAAGGACCGCCCAGCTGCAGCGGTTGTGCTGCTTGATTGGGGTACCTTGATAAGGAGGGATAAGGGCTGAGATCGGGAAAATCTTGGAAGTACGAAAACGGAACATGCCAGGGAATCAGCATCGACTTGGTAGCAAGCACATGTGCTTTGTTCCATTGGTCCCCAGAGTGAGAGGAAACCGCCTCGCCGTTCCATCCGTCACAAACCGAACTGAACCTTGTTGCTCCGTCCCCAGATATACCCCCACCGTCGCGCTTGACACCCCCTTCGCCTTCACGCTTCGCCTTCACGCGCCAACCTCTTGTTGGGGGTAGCGCGGGGGTCACTAGAGGCAGAAGAGTCAACTACATCGCACCGTTGTCTCCCTTTCGCGCACGCCATCCGTCCCGGCCAGTGTATCAACCAGCGGCTCGGGAACTGGAAAGCGCTCGATGCACTGGCCTGTGATCGGGGTCGACACGCGGTGGTCTTTGTGGGGCTTTCCGAGCCACTAGACCGGTGAACACCGACGGTGAGCCGACGACCCTGCCCCCTTACCGAGCCAGGGCACTCGAAGCTTTTGAGGTAGTAGGTACCTAGATACTTTTCCAGGTCCTGTGGTCAGTTAGTAAGCTCTGATGACAGAAGAGATATTTTTGATTTTTTTTTTCCCTGTTGAGTTCCATGTTGAGATGGATTCGACTCGGCAAACTTCCAGCGCTGGTGGCCAGCGCTACACGGGCCAGTCGGGCCAGTTCGAATTACGTACAAATCAGCTAACCGAAACCCCAATCCAGCCGGTGAGTTCAACAAGGGAAGAATGCCGTCATGGACATCGGGCGGTTTGGAGATATCCTTTTCTTGCATCTCCGCGGAGTTTTCCATCCTCTCGTTCACCTTCCCTCCTTCTTTGACCGCCGCTCCAACCACCACCTTCCAAACGTGCCTGGTAAGTACCTGTAGGTACTTTTCGGCCGCCTTGATGAAAGCACTGAGTGCTTTTGTTTCCTTCCTCCTCAATATTGCTCGGCCACCATCGGATGAAGTTCGAACTCGGACTGTTTTGGTCTCCCCACACTGTCTGTCCATGGATTGAGGAGGTCTCGCAATCTTGGAGAAGCCGAAAGAGGGGAGAGAAGGAAGCGACGATGACCCGCACGCAGCTCACTCCGATTTTAGGGCGCGGATTTTCCGTCAAGCGCTTGCTTTGCCCGGGCACGCAAGGAAAGGAGGGACGTACGAGAAGAAGAAAGAAAAGTAGAAAAAGGCTTCAGTACAACCACACAAACCTTGGAAGTCCCCGAGCTACTGGGCAGGGAGAGCCTCAACAGGAAGGAAAGCCTAGACCCCATCTCTTCTGTAGCTTTTGCTTTTGCTATTTACTTCCTCGCCCCGCCACCGAGCACCACAAGCCAACTTCATCCACGATATTGCGGGGAAAGTTGCTACTGCCTCTGTCGGTCCTTCCATGGCGTCCACGACATGCAGCACGACGAACAAGCTAAAAAGCAGGCATGCAAGCCCCCCGGACCTTCTCTTTGGTAACACAATACTCCAATCCCTGTGCCTTTTCGGTGACTGGGCTGAGCTGCGTTGGCGCAGCTCCGGGGTTTGATGATTGCCCACCCTCCTTTTTTTTTTCCGCGACAAAGTCGCCCACTGTCAATGAATGGATGGGTGGATGGATGGATAAACAAACTGTTTGCCTGCAGGCTTGACTTTCCATAGACCCGGCAACGTAGCCCGAGGAAAATCTACCGGTCCGTTGATATATCCCGCAGTTTGTTTCTCCAACGGGAAAGTTGGGGTAGGGTAGGTGAGGTACAACTCCCTGGACTCTGGGGCACCAGCCAGCGATGACGGGGACCGGAATCCAACAAGACCTGTCAACGTGACACCAAAAGCTTTTTAGACTTCGCTAGCACTACTGCGGGCTCGGCAGCGGACCCAGTCGTTCGTCCGCGTGGTCTGGTCTGGTCTCGTCTGGTCCCTGATGCAAAAAAGCACATCAGGATGGGAAAAGATAAGCTGGCTTCTCCTGTCCAGTAAGATTCCCTCCAGCTTGACGATAGAATGGCATAAGAGGCTCACAAAGGATCTCTCCCATTGGCTGCCGCTGAATCATTCGCTTTTCGGTGTGGCATGGGTGGCAATATCTCAGCTCGGGTAGGGATCAAGCTTCCTTCTGGGTGTAGCTTCGGCTTCTCCTATTCGTTATTCGCTCCCTGCATGATATCCCTTGCCTCATCACGCAATATATTCCTTTCCCATATGTGATAGTTCATATTTTTCTTTCTTTTTTTCCTTTTTCGCCCCTGGGTTGTCCATATTGTGTAACCTGTCTGCTGGGAATCCCATTCATCCATCCATCCATCCATACTTCCGTGACCTTTCGTTCCCTCACGTATAACCACGCCCCCCCTCCTGCTTGCCTTGCATCAAGAGACATTATGGCCCCCCCCCGGTCACCGCCTCCTCCTTCTCATCACGGGATCGATCCCAGGGACGTCCGCCGTCTATCTCTCTTGGTGGTAGCTGCATAGCGACGACGTGCGCGACTGCTATTGCTCCTTTCCCATCGGCATTTTACATAATGGCTTTTTGATGCTCGGACATGCAGGCATCACACCGCATACCCTACTCGACAAGCAGATAGGCAAGCTGCCGAGGGGAGGGGGTCTCTGTAGACCTACGAGCCCATCTGGGACCTCAGCGCAGAGATGCAGCTGCGGCTGCTCCATCAGCGCAGCGGCACGCAGCCCGCCTCTCTGTTGCACTGGCCAAGAATCTTTCTTTCTTTTCTTTCTTTCATTGCTGTTGGCCCTGAGACCAGAACTCCGCGGCGGTCACGACGTTGGGGTCGGTCAGGGGCTGCGCCGTGCCCAGCCAGTCCTCCACCATGTCAGTGTCGACGAAGCCATTGGTTCGGAGGGCTTGGTCGACGAGAGACTGCGAGACAGAAAGTGTAGGCATGGTTAGCAGATTTCAAGGACAAGAGCCTCGAATAGGGGGGGGGAGGAAAAAGAACGTGCCGCTTACCCAGTCTAGTGATTCGGTGTCAAGTGGGAGGATCCACGACGTGTTGAACGCTCCAGCTGCTGCATCGGCGCCGCCTACACCGCCAACTCCAGCACCAGAGCCGCCAGTGTTACTGACTACTTGGTCCACGGGGTCTGTGGCCATCATGGAGGCAGAGGGCCTTGCGAAAAGAAGAGACTCGGTGGTTTGCTGTGATGGCGGCGCCATCGCGTGGAAAGGCCGATTTATCCCGTCGCTGGTAAGGGCTGCTGCTGCTGTTGACGCCGCTGCTTCTCTCTGCTCGTTGCTGCTGTCGCTAGAGACCCCTCCACTATTGCTGTTGCTGCTGTTACGGAGAGCCGATTGGCAGAACCCGCTACGAGATGAGCCGGTCCCACTCATCTGCTGCTGCTCCTGCTGATGTTGCTGTAGATGCAGATTGGTGAGCGACCCCAGTCCACCATCACCACCATCACCACCCATGTCATCACCAGCACCATACACCGCCCCCTCCCCATTCCTAGTGCGGATCTTCTCCATCAGTATGCGCAGCATATTCGCCGCGCGCCTCGTCTCAGGTATATCAGCAGACAACACCGTCCATATCCGCTCAGAGCTGCGCAGCCTCAGCACCAGCTCATCCTTGCCGGGCACTGCGCACAAGTTGCTCACCACCGACGAGTTCACGCCGCCAGCAGCCCATCCCGTGTGCGGATACAAGGGATTCTGCACGACCAGGTAAAGTATCGTGGCTGCGAGCAGGAAGTCGTGCTGCGTCAGGGACGTGATGAACCAGCCCGACGGCCGCAGCATGCCGCTCGGCCGCGTGGCGTGGAAGATGGCGTCCTGGTAGTCGAGCAGCTGCAGCGCGGCGTCGAGGCACAGCCGTCTAGAGCGGTCGTGCTCTCTAGTAGACAGGTTAGGATTAGACTCGGTGATGTAGCGCCTGTGTAGGATGACGCGCGATTTCTGGTGTAGGGCCGCGAGGGTGAAGCGCTGCACGACCAGCGAGGGGGGGTCGGCGACGCAGTCGGCTAAGGGTCGAACGCGCATGAAGGATGGGACGCGCGCGAACTCCGAGTCGAGCAGGTCGTCGACGCGCAGAACTTCGGAGTAGGGCGGCGCGGTGATGGCGTGGGCCTGGCGCGCGATATGGCCGAACACGCGGATGACGACGCACTTCCAGATCGGGTACGCCATGGCCGTCATCTGGCTGTCCGGCTGAGAGGCGGGCAGCTCGAGGGAGTCCTCGTCGAAGTCCTCGTCCAGGATGTTGCGCGGCACCTCGGTGTCGCTGTCGATGCCTTGTATCATGCAGGGCAGGCCCATGTGGAACGAGACGATCAGGTCGATCTGGACGGCGAGGCACCAGATCCTCCGGCGCATCTCGCCGTCGAAGGGCGTGATCCCGGGCAGTTTCGACGGGTCTCGGTGCAGGCCCATCTTGAGCATGATGCGGATCAGCACGCCCGACAGGAGGTAGCAGTTCATGCCCGAGCTGCGGTTGACGAGGTACTCGGACTCGACGTAGAGCAGCAGAGGCTGCAGCGTCTCGCGGCCCGGGCTGGTGTACTTCCCCGCCACGAGCGCCCACGCGGCGGCGGCGCGGTACGTCTTGAAGCGCTGCTCGGCCGTGCCGGAGGAGTTGTCGGCCGCGAGCTCGTGGGGCGCCGAGAAGGACGAGAAGAAGACGCCCAGGGCCATGAGCATCAGGAAGAGGGCGAGCCATTCGATCGTCGCGGCCGAAGGGTCCTGCCAGAACTGGTTGTACTTGCGTACGAAGCTTGGTCTGTGGATCACGTCTATTGAAGAGGAGGCATCATGTGTTAACATGAAAACAAGGAACAGAGGAGAGATTATAAAACCAAAAACACACTTACGTCCAGACGGTGTGCTAGACCCAAAGTAACGCATCACCAGCCGATCAGCAACATGCCTCGACGGGATCAAGTCGAGCAAGTCCTGGCGACTGCGCGGCACCATCTCGCCCAGCAAGAGCAGCTCGGGTGAGTCGCCTTCGCAGTCGCGGCCCCAGCTGCCCTTCGGAGCCGTCTCGGGCGCGTAATCGATATTCTGCTGCTCCTCGGAATCTTCGGTGTCGTCGAAGAACGCTTTCAGATCCTCGATCTAGGAGATTGTCAGCTAGGTGGTTATGCTCGCATTTATGTTAAGACAAAGCCAGTGTTAGACAGACCCCCTTTCAAGGGAGGTCTAGCAGCTCGGGTCTGGCTCCGCTTCAGGGCTCCGAGGCGAGATGGGAAGGAATGGGATGGGATGGGATGAGGTGGATGAAAATAAAATCGGTCGTTGACAAGTAGGGGGTAGTACTTACATCATCCAACATAGCGGCCATAAAATGCGTAGCGCCCACCCACGTCGTAGCCCTCTCACCCTGCACCAGCTGGCCGACCCTATGATCATCGTCCTCCTTTCCCAAACTACCACCACTTTTCCCTTCCCTCTCCTCTTCCGCAGCAGCAGCGGCCTCGCCCTCCCTCCTCCGCCGTTCCTGCAGCATCTCGGCTAGCTTCCCATCCACACTACCAGATCCCATGGTGCCTGCTCCTCCTCCTTCCCCGTCAATCATCTCCCTCACCATCCCCTCCAGCCGCCTCAGTCTAGCCGCGACGCTCTTCGCCGGTCTGGCTGCTGCTGCTGCTCCAGCTCCATCAACACCGCCGCCAGACGCGCTGGGCCGGTGGTGCCGCAGTGGCCGAGGCGCGTACACGCAGTCGTCGGCGCGGCCGCGCTTGGCGCACTGCGAGCAGGGGGTCTGGCGGTCGCATTTGAGCTTGGCGGCGCGACAGTAGCCGCAGGAGAGGAGGACGCGGGTGCGTTTCTGCTGTTGCTGCTGCTGAGTCTGCTGGGTCTGCTGGGGTTGCTGCTGGTCGACAGTAGCAGCAGCTGATGCAGAGGTAGATGCAGAGGCAGCAAAAGGGGGAGTTGACTCCGATGACCCGGATCCCGAAGGCGGTGGGTCATCGGATGTTGTAGGAGAGCGGGAAGTCGATAGATCCGCCATTTCTTGATTCTTTAACTACCTCCGTTCTCCGGGAATCCGGCTATCGTCTGATTTCTGCTGGAACTGTCCGTGGGTAAACCCGGTTCTTGGCTGCTGCCACTACCGGATTTGCGGCGTCGGGCGAGGCTGTCGCTGGTTCTTTCCCCGCTGAAACGGAGGGGTCGTCAGCGGATTTGAGACGGGGAGCAAATCCTTTAAATCCGATCGCACAAGTCCTCGACCGCGTGATTTCTCTACGCGCATGAGCGAGCGGGCCGTTGTGAAACCACCTAGGATAATGAAAGCAGAGAGTTTTTAGTTCGTTTTGTCTTCTGTACTGTCCTGTTCAGTCCCCTTTTGTACAATATACAGACAGAATATGTTAGACGTCTCTATCGTTGTGCCCTAATGTCCAACCCCCAACCCCCGTGCGCGACCCAAGCGTCACACCGATTGAGCTAGCTGGCTCGGCTGGCTGTAACCCCCTGCCTTTTCATCGGATCCTGCCTGCCGCCTGGTAGCTTGCGCCCTTCGAAGCACGCCCGTATCTTCCTGCTCCAGGAGGCGTTGTGGAGACCGTTTGCCGAAGGGGGCATTTTGAATGACTGACGAACCTATCCCCGTTGCTTGCCAAGCATAGCCGAATGCTTGCTTTGTCGTCTTGCTCGGACTCGCACTTATTAGCCCTACAACGTATCGGACTCGCACCCAGCCCTTTCGGACTCATCCATCAGGCAGAAAGAGCCTCCTGTAGCCTGTGCTTTATCTCCAAGCGACCCAGGCTAGTGGCCGGAGATAGGCATCGACAGCAGTGCATGCTGTCACAAGATCGACAATATTGAACTCACTGATATGGAAGCTACACGACGATCTAGGTAGAGTCGCTCACACCTGCCTGCTTGGTATCCTATGATCTAACAATAGCAACACCAAACGGAGAGCACTTCACCTACCCTACTTACTAACCCTCACGAGCCTTCTCATCACCCGCACCACCAGCAGACCCAGACCTCCTCTGCGCAGGTCCATCGCTCTCCTCATCCTCGCTCACAAACATCTTTCCCTCCGGCAGCTCGTTCAGCGCGTCCTCCTCGGCGTCGATGTCCCTGAAGTTGAACCAGAACAGTAGGCCGCCCACAAACGCGATAATGGCCACGCTCCCGTAGTTCCAGATCAGGGCCGGGTCCGCCGCGAGGGGCACGAACGCCTCCGCCAGGGCGCTCGAGATGGCGGTCGTGAAGAGAGACACGGCCTGGACCATGGACCGCATGTTGCGGGGCGCCTTGCTGAACGCGTACTCCAGAGAGGTTATGGACGCGAAGATCTCCGACAGGGCTATCAGCACGTAGGAGCCCGTCTGCGCCCAGACGATGATGTTGACGTTCGCGCACTGCTGGCCCTGCGCGTTCGTGCCCGAGGCGTAGTAGCCGCACTCGGACTGCTGGTAGATGTAGTACTGGATCACGGCGGCCCAGATCATGGCCGCCGCGCCCGTCATGAAGCCGGCCGTGATCTTCTTGATAGGTGTGAAGTTGATCTTGAAGTGGCGGAGGAGCGGGTAGAGGCCGAAGTCGCAGATGGGGATGAAGCTGAGAGAGGGTGAAGTGGCAAAGAGAGGCAGTCAGTAGAGCGTTTTGGGCAAGGCTGCCAAGGGGGAGAAAGGGGCAACAATGACCGAGAAAAGGGATGGCTGGCTGTGTCAAGCTAAAGTCAGGGGCTACTGTCAGGGGCTGGGCTACTCTACTCACATGATCAGCGCTAACGGATCCAGGTTCGTCAACACATCGTTCGGCAGCCCATCCAGCCTCATCAGCGCCGCCTGCGAGATCAGATTGTTGTTCAGCTGGTTATACGTCAACCAGTAGAGCGGGAACCAGAAGAACACCGAGCAGGCCGCGAAGCCCCTCCTCAGCTCGTCGACCCATGCATCGTCGAACGTCATCCACTTCGGCTTCGTCCCCGGCGCGAACTTGGACGGCTTGACGTCCTCCCAGAACGACCCGTCGTGCAGCCGCTTGTACGTCGACCAGGGGTTCAGGCTCCACCTCCCCCTGTTCGCGAGCCCGAACGTCCGCAGCGCCTTCGCCAGCACCGACCCCGCTGGCGGCCTGTCCCGGTACCGCTTGCGGCCCCACCACATTACGAGGGGGCAGATGGCCAGCATGCAGGTCGGCAGCAGGAACGAGAGCCAGAAGCCGACGTATTTCTCCGCGTATACCATGGTGAGCTGGCCGATCAGGGCCCCCACGTTGATGAACAGGTAGAACCAGTTGTACACGCGGTTGACGGTGATGGCCGGGTCGACGATGACGCGCTCGCCGGAGGGCAGCGTGCGCACGCGGAAGTGCGACGTGTCGAGCTGCTCGATGATGAGCGGGTTGATGTTCGGCTTGAAGCCGCCCGTGCCGAACCCGATCACTAGGATGCCGATGATGAGCGCCGCGAGGGAGTTTTCTTTGGGGCGGGTGATCACGGGAGGGATGGCGGAGATGGTGAGGATGATGTGCCCGATGATGTCGATCGCCAGCGCGACGCAGATGGTCTTGTACCGGCCCCAGTATTCGTCGGCGACCCAGGCGCCCAGCAGGGGCATGCAGTACTGCCAGAACTGGTTGAAGGTCGTGATGCCCGTCGACGCCTGCTGGCCCATGCCCAGCGCGCCGGACTGGTCCTCGGGCGTGCCGTTGCCCGCGCCCGTGGTGGAGCCCGTGGGGAGGGGCCACTGGATGTAGTTGGTGTACACGATGATGGCGCCGTAGTACGAGAAGCGCTCGCACAGCTCGACGAAGGCGATGGTAAAGATCTTGACGGGGATCTTGTCCGCCACGCGGCGCAGAGTGGCCAGCTCCTCCTCGCTGGGGAAGTCCTCGAGCTCGTCGTGGAGCTTGTCGAGGGCACCGTGGGGAGTAGTAGGGCCCGAGGCGGCCGCGTGCGAAGGCGGATTCTTCTCCTCATTGGAGACGGCGCCGGCGAGGATCATCTCCTCTTTCTTGTGGTCGCCCGCCACGGCGTGGATCTGTTCCGCCGTGATGGCGTCGTCTACTATGTCTCCCGGCATGGTGGCGACAAGGCTACAGTGATGAGGCAGCCAACTCCGCACTCTACTTGGGTGGCAGGTACCTATCCTTTCTTTGGTTGTATGCGGGAAGATTGGGGAAGGGAGGTAGAGGGAGGCAGGTCTATCTGAGCCGCGGCACCTTTCGCGCTCGCGCGGGACAGCAGCAGCAGCTGGGATGAAGAACGAGTCAAGGAAGGAGAGCCCATGCGAGTCCGTTCGCCCGCGAAGGGAGGGGAGGGGAGGGGGGACGACCCGATAAATATGCGTTACATCTGTGCACCCTCGAGCTATCCCGTCCTTCTAGAGGGGGACACCGAGATGAGACGAAGAGGGGATGGAGGGGGAGGGACGGGGCGGCCGAACCTCGTGCGTACTCCGCTCCGCTCCATGCTTGCGTTCCACAACAGACGTTGCCTCAAGGGGTAAGTGGACGGGACGGGATTGTGGGAAGACAAATAGGCACGCCATCGTTATCTTGGGAGGCGAGTTGGGGATATCATTCATCAATGGAGGTACCTGTACCATCATCGGAACAGAAGACAGCTGTGACTTGACATGTGGGGAGACGCCGTCGTGGATACTGAGTACAGTCGCGTGCCAGAGTCGTCCCGAGCACCAAGCGCCATGCAAGCTTGTGGGATGCCAGAAGCCCGTGCATTGTGGGAGGTCTCTGCTACAAACCTAGAGTTTGCTCCTTATTGCAGGGACATCCGTTGTTTGTTGCAGCAAGCCATGATATGCCGTACTGGCAACTGCGTCCGCCTTCCACTTGGGATATCGAAAGGAGGGTGGACGGCCATACCCCGGCCAGAACTGGCGAATCAGAAACATGCAGAAGCAATCTACGACGTACCTGCTACGAGTAAAGCACCCTACTGCCGGGTCAATCTTTTCCATGCCGGTCGGTGTGGTCTCCATATCCGGCGTTGTATCCGGTTATTGTCGTCCCATGGACCGTAGTAGGCAGTCTTCATCTTCGGCGTCTCTTTTTTTCCACATCGAGAAGCGCCGATACTAGTGAGGAAAATATTTGGAAAGACAAAATTGGCTTTTTTTTGGGTGAAAACGAAGTCAAGAATAAGAAGTTTTATTATGATCGCTTGTCTTGGACCGAACATCACTGGCGTGTCAGTTAGGTCACGGATATCGAGCCAATGGCAGCTGATGTACGATGGGCAAGAGTTTACCACACTTGCGTCAATACTGCGACGATAGCCTTATCGTAGATGCTATTCGTCAACCTCGAAAGGCTTGGAAAGATGCTTGGCTGAAGCTTGATTGTAGCGTAGCGCCTTGTTTTGCTCGTCGCGTGCGGGGATGTCACACTGGTCTCAGAGACAGGAGACAGCATGTCTTCAGGTACCAGAGACATCATCAAGAGACATCCTCGCGGCTGTCCAATCCTACGGAAAGGCCGAAGAGCAGATCTGTCGTTTATTCCTTCGTAGTTGGGGCTGTCTTTCACAATTGGACATACCTTCTTTTTGCTGCAATAGTGAAGATGCCGTCCGACCCGAGGTCCATGGAGCAGATTCAAGCATCGCATATCCTGCGGAGGGGTGAGGTCTTCATCAGTGGACGGTGATCCTGGTGAAAAGACCGACCTGCCTGATAGAGGAAGATCTTCCGGCGGGACATTGGGGAATCATGTCTGGTGACACTGGATAATGGCTGGCTATCGACGCGTGTTCCCTGCGGAGGTCTCCGGTTCCGAAGAACAGCACGAGTCCTGTTGGAGGGGCATCCCATCTCAACCCCAGCACGAGACTTCCCTGAAGTAAGATCTTTTAAGTTCCGCGTTTCCAATACGGAGGAT
Organism: Ophioceras dolichostomum; assembly: GCA_003049485.1. Classification (NCBI taxonomy): domain Eukaryota; kingdom Fungi; phylum Ascomycota; class Sordariomycetes; order Magnaporthales; family Ophioceraceae; genus Ophioceras; species Ophioceras dolichostomum. The sequence goes on from PYST01000136.1 coordinate 24,164, forward strand.
AGTTAGATAAATATCCTGTTTACGATTGGTCGAAAGAAAAGGATTATCAACGGTAATGAAACGTTTCCTTTTCTCTCCATTCCATTCCCCCGTCTATTCCTCCTCTCTTTCTGATGTCTCTCGGATCGACCCGATGGTCGTTGAGGAAGAATGCCTCCTGTGAGGCTCGTTGGATCTCTCCGAATCGCCAAGACTGGCAGCCAAGAATGCCCAGCAAAGCTTGCCGTCCTTCCCGAAGCATTCGTGTTTCCGCCAAGCCTTCTCAGGGCTGATCAATGGAGGCGATCCACTGAACCACCTGTTTTTTTGTTCCCGAGCGCCAATTCCAGTGCCATCAATTGACAATTCCCACAGGTGAGCGCTGAGCAGCAGCAATGATGGCGTCAATGTTCTGACCCAATCTGGGTACATATCAGACCCTTATCGGTCCGCACCGACAGGCAACCGATGACATGTGAGATGCTAGCACAGAACAGACCCCGCTTTCACAAAGTCCTTCTTGGGCGCGATAGAGCGACAAAAGAAAATGTGGCGAGATTAAATAAAATCCTAGACTATTAGATCAGGAAAGATGGCACACGTGATATATATCAATACACAATGCCTTCAAAAGTTGGAGCAGCAGGCAGCATGCACGCCCGGTGCTCTGCCGTGTGTACCTGTCCTTGTCAGACACCCGTCCTTCTTAAGACGGGAGAGGGGGGGTTTAAACAGCAGCAGCCCCGTTCTCGGACGGGGCCGCGCTCCCTCGCCTCCTCTATCTATTCTCCCCTCCTCCTCCTCAAGCTCTCCCCTAAAACTTCCCCTTCGCCAAATTGCCCAACATCTCCCTCCCCGTGATGCGAGTGGTGTGCCACAGCGTCGGGAAATCCAGCGTGCTGCTCAGGCCGTCGGCGAAACCGAAGAACAGCATGGGCGGGATCCAGCCCCTCGCGTACTCGAGCGCGAAGCAGCCCTCGGGCATCTTGTACTGCTTGACGCTTCCCCGGACCAGGTGGTGCACCGAGCCCGCGGGGTAGATCTCGGGCTCGAACTCGCCCGGGACGTACGCCCACTGCACGCCGGTCAGGATGTTGAAGTAGTCGTCCGCCGTGTGCCGGCCGGTGTGGCCCTCGGTGCCGATTGCGGTTCCGAAGATGATGAGGTATTCTGTGATGCCTGTTGCACGGAAACAGAAACATGGTGTCAGTTGTTGTTTTGTTTCCTTCGGATACAGCTGTTGGTGTCTGCTCTTCTCCCGCGATGGGAGAAGAGGGGAGTAGAGACATGTTATGGATACATAGGGAGAGATCAAGACAAGGAAAGAGGGAAACAAGAGAGGCAAGCGAGCAAACCACATACTAGCATGGATGATATACATCCCACCCATCGCGCCACCCGCATTGTTAAACACCCACTCCTCGTTCACGTTGACATGGTTCGTCGTGGCCGCCTGGCCCTTCAGCTCGCCCACGATGTAGTTGACGATGGCGCGCGTGTCGTTCCCGTGCGCCGCGATCGCCCGCTGCGACAGACTGTGCAGCTCGTCCGGCTTGAAGATGTAGAACGACTCGAGATGTCCCTCGAGCACGTAGGCGATCGGGTAGACGATCGCCACGAGGATGGCGATTATCTTGAGGAGGGGAGACATCTTCGGCTGCTGTGCGAACAGTCTCGACTGATGCAGCAATTGCGACTGTACGGATGGATGGATAGGAGGAAAAAACAGGGCAATGAGTAAGGAGCCGAATGGGCGGGCGGACCACACGGCGACGGCGATGGCGACGGCGAGGGTGGGTGGAGAGGACCAGAAGGAAACAGAGCCGCCGCGACGACGCGACGAAGTTTTTTTTCTTTTCCTTTCTTGGTCCCCTGCAATACATGGGTGGGGAAAAACTTGGCGGGACCCGAAATCGCTGAGGACCCCTAAGTGTCGGGATCCCGGGCTCCGGATATGCCCGCATCCCATGAGTAAATAAACAACTGAATTCACAAGTTTTCGGGTCCATTGTTATGGCTGTTGTTGAGTTGCTCCAATTCGGTTGGTGATGCATCGGTTGCCATGATCAGAAATCAGCTAGGGATACTACGTCAAACAAGGGAGACATTCTAAACATTTTGCGTCATCGTATTGGCTGACCTCTAAACAAATAGTCTATCTCGATTGAGGTTGGTATCATTTATCATCCTTTTCTAAACCGCCGTGCCTGATAGGCATGAGCACCCTCCTCCTAGTCATGCGTCATGGGTTAGAGCAATGGTCGACCGAATCTCTGGTAAACTAGGTACCCGGTCTCCATGGCGGGTGAGCCCAAAGGCAAATAGTAGTAGGAATATTACACAAAAAAAGATAGGAAGACAAGTAAGGTAGGGAGTTAGGCAACTTAACCGCGGACTTCACATGTCTCCGGAGAGTGACTGATTTAGACCATCCGCTCTGCCGCGTTCGCGCTTGTGTTCCCGCTCGCGTTCACGTCTACAGCAGCAGTACCAGCAGCGGCACCAGCACTAGTACTAGCCGGGGCCGCCGTCGCGCTCGCACTCCGAGGAGGAGGAGGCGGCGGCTGATAAGGCGACACGCCCCTGATGCTGCCACCGCCAGCACCACTAGGACTCGTGCCCCTCATCGTCCTCGACCTAGAAAATAGCCCCCTGTGCGTACCGATCGAACCGCGCGTCGGTGCGCGCTCGATGCTGCCCGGAACAGGCAGAGGCACACCAACACCTCCTCCAGCCCCTACCCCTGGGCCGGCCCCTGGACCTGGACCTGGACCTACTCCTCCTCCGACTTGCCCCAACGCCGACACCGACGCCGCCGCCGACGCCGCGCTATTGTTGCTCGCCACACAAGGCAAGCTGGCGCTCTCGGCCTGCGCCTGCGCCGCGGCCCTGATGCTGTGCAGGCGCGCGACGGCGTCGGGCCGGCGGCTGTCGTACACGTCTTGGAAGTCCGGCGCCGCGTCCATGGCTGCTTGCGCGGCGGCTCGGGACTCGGCGCGGCGGCGGCGGAGCTCGGCTGATGGGGCGGGGAAGGAGGAGGCGGTTTGCGAGCCTGTTGCGGACGAGACTGCGGACTGCGGCGGGATCTGTTGCTGTTGTTGGTTATGAGGAGGAGGGTTGGCTTGGGTAGGCGCGTAGGTCGTCGAAGTGGTGGGTGATGCGGGTGCGCTGTTGATCGTGTCGAGCCTGAGGCCTGTGGGACGGCCTGAGTGTCCGGAGGGTCCGGGGTAGCTCGGGTTGGTTGGTGCATGAGGAGGAGGAGGAGGGATGCCGCCGGCGGTGGTGTAGGCTGGTGGCGAGGTGACTTGGGTCCAGTAGAAGGGCAGCTCCATCGTGCCGCCAGGCTGCTGCTTGCGGGGGCCTTCGATGCCCAGCTCGGTCATCTGGCGCATGAGTTCGGCGGCGAACTTGTTGTGTCTAGGTGACGGAGGTTATGTCAGTACAATAGCCACTGGCGGGAAAGGAAATGGAAGAGTCAGCGTCAACTCACCTTTGCAGACGCAGAAGCTCGTTCTGGAAGCTGGACTTGTGGAAGAAGATGAAATTGATAGTAACAGAGTACACCTCGTCGATGGTCTTGACCTCTGTGATGATGCGCGGTGCATAGTCGCGCTTGTGTTCCATGACGAAGTCGAGCATGCGCGCCTTCAGCTCCTCGATGACCTCGTTGCGCGTGCCGAAGCGCATCTTGAGTTCGATCGGGTCTGCGAGCCCGTTGCTCCGGCGCATGTTGAGGATGAACAGGTTGTTGAGCAGCGAGTTAGGCGCTTGCACGACATGTCCCTCCATCTTCTTGAACTCCGTGTAGAGGAGCGAGATCTCCTGCACGTAGTAGTCGTCGCCCGTCATCATCGAGCCCGTGTTGCCGTACACGCGCACGCGGTCGCCCACGTCGAAGGGGTGCTTGACGAAGACGAAGATCATGGACTGCAGGAACTCCTGTGCGGTGGCCTGCAGCATCCACGCCAGACCCAGCACCGCCGAACCGGCCGACGCGAGCGCCGCCGCCGCAGAGCTCGAGATGATGGCCACGAACACGATGATGGAGATGAACACGATGACCACGAGGAACACGCGGTCCAGCTTGCCGATGACCGAGTCCAGGTCCTTGAGCGAGGCCGCGATGGCCTTCTTCTCGAGGTGGATCTCGTTCGTCGCCAGCTCCAGCTCTTCCATCGACACGTCGCCGTTGAGATCACGGTCGAAGACGCCGAAGCAGGCCTCGGCTTCCTCGGGAGGCCCGGGAATGGCACGCTGGAAGTCCTCCAGCACCAAGGTCTGCCGTTCAAGGGTCACGCACAGAGAGCGGAAGATCATGCGTGCTAGAGTGTGGCTCGTCGGGGTGGCGCGCAGAAGCTCTATGACCACCTTCCGCGGGTGGTTCTGGTGCATCACCTTGCGCCCCGTGAAGTCGCCGGCCATGCGGGTGGCTACTGTTCCGAACCGGGACCATACCTCCTTCGCGTTGGCCTGCAGAGTCTGGAGCGGCGTCTTGGATCCGCTAGCCTGCGCGGACGCGTGCATGTCCCAGACCCCCTCTTGAGTTTGGGATCGCGCGAACTCGAACAGTTGCACGAGATATTGGATCTGTTGTCACGGGTAGTGGATTAGTAGTTAGCCGTTGGCAAGATGGATGCTCGACGTGTTTGCAAAAGTCACATCGAATCCATTCTGATGTTTGTGCCTTTCTTTGTATTTGTACTCAGAACTTACATCTCTCTTGTTCGCCTCGATCCGGTACGCATACGTCCTCAGGTGGAACGAGCTCGCGATCCACTGAATCAGGATCTTCTCAACGATGTTGAGCGTGAAGAGCACAAAGAACCCGACGATGACCTTGTTCACGATGTCGATCCACTGGATGTACGGCGGGTCATTGCCCTGCCACTCGCCGCTCGTCTCGTCCCGATGGCTGTTGACCGTCGGCAGGAACGAGCACAGCACGGCCAGCATCCACAGGAACAGAGCCGTGCTCAGCTCCAGCCCGTACCCAATGTCCTTCCACTTCTTGTGGTTGCTCGATCCGACCGCCTTTGCGCACCACTTGAACAGGTACGGCATGACGGAGCAGATGATGCGCGACACCCACAGCGAGCACCACACACACTCGAGCCAGATGCCGAACCACAGCAGCCGCACGCCGCCCGGCCCGCCCACCGGCACGTTCTTGCCGGGGACCGCGTAGATGTCGATCAGGATCGGCGCCAGCAGGACCACGCCCCCAGGCGCCATGTACACGACGTACCTGATCACCCGCGGGAACTTCTTGAGCTTCTTCCAGAGCTTGTTCGCCAACGTGTTCGACGCCGGCTTGCCTGGCGGCTGTGGCGGCTGCTCCGTCTGCTGGTTGAAGGCATCTTCGGGGATTCCACCACCGCCCCGTCGTCTGCTCTTACTCCTCTCCTTCTTCTCATGTTCTTGGTGCGAGACGAGCCTTTCGGCCCGCAACAGTTGGAGGTCGTCTGTGAGTCGGCTGGCCTGTTCTCTGGATTCGCGTCCTGGACTGATCGAGTCCTCGTCCAAGTCCAGCCTCGAGTCTTCGACTACCTTCTCGTTGATCGAGCGGGCTCGCACTGGAGAAGAACCCATGTCCACTGAATCTTTTGCCATTCAAAAACTGTAAATCCCGAACTCGGCCTGGATTTGGTTGTGAAGGTGGGATGACGTGACGGCTGACAGGCAGGCTCGCAGGTAAGGCTTGCCGCGTGCCTGCAGATCCCGTGCGGGACGGGCGCGACGGCTGAATCTGGATGTGGGTGGGTAGCGAACGTGGGCAATAAAGCAAGGCTCTCTACTGTGGTAGCTAGAGCTCTGGGGAAGACTGAAGGATTCAGGAGGGGCAGTGGGAAAAAAGTAACAGTCGACTTTGCTGCCCTGTTCGTCTATCTTCCCCACAACTCTTCTAAATGGCAGGTAAGTACTTGGCGCCTGAGATGGAGAGAACTATTTTCTCACCTCCAAGAGTCCGAGTACGACGTAGAAGAGCGAGGGGCGACTGTAGGCAGGTCGTGACAGAAGAATGCAAAGAGGATAAAGAAAAGGAAAGGAGAGAGAACGAGAGGAAGCGATCGAGAAACTTCTACGATCGGAAGCACAGCCAAAGAAAAGAAAATGAAGATCCGCAGAGTGCAGGAAGCCCAGGAAAAGAAAAGTCTAAACATACAAACCATAAGCATACTACTACGAGCTACCCTATCGTAATATCGCCCGTCTCCATGATTGCCAATCCTACCATCTCCATAGCCCAGCACGCCGCCAGGTGGAGGTGGAGGAGGAAGCGGGGAGATAAAAGAGGCACCGCTAGCGGGAAATATGTTCGATGCAGCTCACCGACCGTGTTTTCAGGGGCGGATGATACAGCATCTGGGCATCTCTCTTGTGCGATGTCATTAGAGCAAACAAAAAACACTGCCCCAGATCGAGATGGGCATTCTTGGACTTGACCATGGAAGGCTTGAACCGATGATCAAGCCAAGCGTTCTCGAGCTTTGATGGCGTGGGGACCCCTTTCGTCATTTTTATGGGACCATCTCTGGAACCTGCTGGATTCTCCAGCCAGTCCAGAAAGAACTCTTTTCTACGGTTCGGCAGTGATCGGGACCGGGTTCTCTCTCCTTATCGGGAGCGGCAAACTAGCGGCCAGTTGCTCGGTGACCTCGGTATGTATACGGGATCTAGAATGTCGATCTCTCATCTAGCTCGGCTAACCTTACCGGGTTTTCTGTGCCTGACTCCGTCGAGGCTCTGTGTAAGTGAGTGAGCGCTAACGGCAAGCCGTTGCGTTCACGGCGCGGCGCATTATCGTTCATCCAAAAGATGCTGCCAAGGTAGCCTAGAAATGAGCCGAACATACGCCTATTGTATCCCTTCTCGTGAGCGCTTTACGAGATAAGCGGCGGATCCACATAATACCCATATCATCTCGCAGCGGCGGATACTGGCGGACTGCATGGTTGAGGGGACGGTGAGGTCTGGTTGGGCCTGTCCTATTTTTGGTTTCTTTACTTTCTCTCGCAAACGCGTTCGTTAGAAAGAAGCCTCCTCCCTTCCCGACTTCTCAGGGGCAGTATTCGGAGGGTCCTTCTATGATCTAATCGCTATCAGATTTTCCTACATTGGTGCTTTGGGTACCTGGCCGGCGGGCGGGGAAGAGACACGCTGGAACGTGACAGAAAGGATCGATTCCGGAGAATACTGTACATAATTAGAGTGGGCGAACAGGGACAAGAAGCAGCGCGGGCAGGCAATCAGTTCTGATTTTGGAGTCCCGACATGTGAAATTGTGAAGAAATTTGTGGATGGGTTGGGTGAACTTTGCAGAGCTGACAACAGCTCTCGCACCACGCGTGCTACAGGCTGCCGGGGCTACTGTGCTCCAATCTGCGATCCCGATCCCGGCATCGCAAACATTCTGGAGATGAACAGACATCAGACATGCCACGCGCTCTGCCAATAGCTGCCTTCGCCCCTAACTATTTACGCCTGCGTCGATCTGCGAAAAACGAAATCGCGCCTACAGATAGCCTCAATGTCCCTCCGTCTTCTCCTCCGCCCTCCAAGGCTAGCAACGGCGACATTCAAACGGCCCGTCCTCACCAGCAGAGCCTCTCCAGCGACACGACCCCCACGCCGAACCCGAACCTATAGCTCCCAACCGCAACAACAACCACAACCACCACCACCAAACCCTTCCTCCTCTACAAGTAAATCGACCACGACCACGACCCGCCTCTCCCGCGTCATCGACCGTCTCCCCCGCCCACTAAGACCCTACGCCTCGCGCCTCCACTCCGCACCCCTCTCACACGCCGCCGCCTTCCTCATCCTGCACGAGATCACCGCTGTAGTGCCCTTACTGGGCCTCTTCGGCATCTTCCACTACACAGACCTGCACGTCGCGCCCGTCGCGTGGGTTTCCGAGCGGTACGGCGGCTACGTCCAGGAGGGTCTGGGCCGGTTCGAGCGGTATTTTCGGAGGAAAGGGTGGTTTGGCTTTTCTTCTTCTCCCTCTGACGATCGCGCCGAGGAGGCGACGACGGCGCAGGGGCAAGGACAAGTGCAAGGGCGAGGTGCAGATACTACGGACGCCGCCGCGCTTCAGGCTGCTGAGGGACCCTACAGGGTCGTGGTGGAGGTCGCGCTGGCGTACGCGATCACCAAGGCGCTGCTCCCGCTCAGGATAGCGGCGAGCTTGTGGGCCACGCCGTGGTTCGCGCGGGTGTTGGTGCGCGCCAGGGGGCTGTTCAGGCTGGGGAGGTAGACTTCATCCGACCGCCCTCGAAGCTCGATTGGATCCTCACCACCGGGTGTCTCGGCAGATACGATATCGACGATGGACGCCCATACCGACGCCCCCCGGCTCGCGTCATGATCTAATACCCTCTGCTCATACGCATAGACTCGGCGCCCCTGATCAATGTCCACGTCGCAGCGCAAAAGCTGGAATCTGTATTTTTGGAGTACCTAATCCAGTCTATATACCGCGATCTATGCATATACTTTTTCTTTCTTCTTAGCTTCTACCACTCGCAGTCCTCCCCCCTCCGCCCAAGTCAGCCAGCCAGCCATCACTCCGCGTTGTTCCTTCAGCGATGGCATAGAATGACGCAAAGCAAAACGAGTCGAGGCCTGCAGTGGCAAGGCAGCGAGCGGAGAGGGATGTGATGTGGAAAATCGAAACCACCTCCATCCACATCTAAGGCTTCTCGTAGACCCAGTCGAACTGGGACGACTTGTAAGTGACGAGGTCCTCGTCCTTGAACCACAGGGCGATCTCCTTCTTGGCGCTCTCGACGCTGTCGGAGCCGTGGCAGACGTTGCGGCCGACGTGGATGGCGTAGTCGCCGCGGATCGTGCCGGGGGCGGAGGCGAGCGGGTTGGTGGCACCCAGGAGGGCTGGAATATTGACGCAAGTGGTCTTGTGTTAGTCTTGCTCGCGAGAGAGGAAGAGAGCTTCTGAGAGAAGGGTGGATAGGTAGTGGGATGGAGATACGTACTGCGGCCGGTCTTGACGGCGTCGTGGCCCTCCCACACCATGGCGCAGATGGGGCCCGAGTTCATGTCTGTAGTGATTCGAGGGGTCATTGGTCAGTTGCGGACTGTTTCTGGTCGGGGACGGGAAGCTGATGTCGCTGAGGGATAGAGGAGGGTCTCTGGCGTACACTCAACCAGGCCGGGGAAGAAGGGCTTGTCCTTGAGGTCGGCATCTAAACAGTCAAAAAAGTCAGCAGTGAGCGGCGAGCGGCCATAGTCTGGATCGCAGCTGGAGAGGGGCTTCGGGTGGGAACGAACAGTGAGCCTCGAGGTGCGCCTTGCCGGGGGTGACGAGCTTGATGGCGACCAGCTTGTAGCTGTGGTGGACTCGTTAGCATCACGAGGTATCAGAGCTTTTCCACGAGTTTTGGAGCTGGGGTTAGTGGACTTACCCGCGCTGCTCGAAGCGGGTGATGATGGGGCCGACAAGTCCGCGCTATGGGGATGTTAGCATGTGCCAATCAAGCCAGAGCCAGAACTGATGTATCCGGGAGGTCTTAGTAGTACCTGGACACCATCGGGCTTGATGGCAATGAAGCTAACGAGACAGAATCCGGTCAGTAATCAAGTAAACGCAACCAGACAGGTCCAAACGAAGGGGCGGGCCAGAGGTCCAAGGTGGGATGAGAAGACTGGGGAAGGAATGCTTCAGACATACGTCTGCTCGCCGGTCGACATCTTGACGTTTTTGTCTGGGATGATGGAAACCTGAGGCACAGGAGAAGAATGATCAACTTGGTTGATTACGGGTTGTTGGCTCTTGCCGTTCCAAACGGAGAAGAAGAGTGCGATGGAGAGGGCGAGAATCAGAATATTTGGAGGGGTAATTATTTTTCTGTCGGCGGCTGCTTGCCTGTGCTTCCCGGCTCGGCGGGGTGCTCCAATGGCGGGGTCGTCGGTCTGCATGTCTGTGGTCCGCTTTCAGGGGTTGAAGAATATGCAATAAAAAAGGTAGTACCGCCTCGCTGTGTGCAACAGCTGTGGCACATAGAATAAGGGAAAGCCAGATCGCGACGCCGGAAGAAAATGTCAGCGAGAAATGGAATTTACTCGCTCAGATATTGCTTGTGAAGTAATTGGGAAGGACAGGAGAGAATATCAGCTTCCGATGGATTCGTTCCTGAGTGTTTTCACTGCTCGAAGCACTTGATATCGTGATGGGTTGTTGTTCGATTGGCCAGTGTAGCGGATGGCGCCTGGATGGATGATGATCGGTTGTAGCTTTCACGAACAGTATGTAAGAACAAGGCTAAAACCCAAAGATGAACGAGAAGCGCTGCACTAGTACTCGCCTTTGATTGTCCTACGCATCCACCAATCAAAATCTCATTCTGCCTATATTCGGTCGCAGTTGGCAACAGGACCCTTTATGTGAATGCGAGCTGGAAGATATTCGCCAATCGAAAAGAACGACTGCCGAGTCAGGGATAAGCTTGGGTCAGACGGACGGCGCTAAACCGGTTTGGTAAGCACTTTCTGCCAGGGGCAACTGGACAAGTTGACATCCAACGAGCGGCCAAGCAGGAAAGCTGGACAAGAGATCTCGATAATTCCCATTTATCCAACCCATTTCCCAGCATCTTTGTCCCAGCTGGAGGGCGTTTCCGCATTTAATGACCGACTGGCTTGGTTCTTGATTGTTCTCCATCTCCGATTCCCCTTCCCCGGGCGCTCAATTCCTCCTTTCTTTACTGCGCTGGCCGAAGCTTGCTGGTTAGCGGTCGGGCCAGGCCAGGCAAGGGAGGCAAGGAGTAGCCTTCGTCCAAACCACAACACACACACACACACACACACACACACACCATGCATCTCTTCAGCAGGGCATCCGTCAGTTGGACGGCATATATCTGTCTCCTTACTTCTTTCTCCTGTCTATTCGCACCCATCGGTAAGCTGTTCTCTCCCTTTCCTTCTGTGGCTTTCATGGGCTGGCTCTCTCATTGTTTGTTTACCCTGCTGACATTGGCGGTCTACGTCCCATTCTAGTATCGGTGAAAGAGCACGACTTCAAGAAGTGCGACCAATCCGGCTTCTGCAAGCGAAACCGAGCGTACGCCGACGAAGCGGCCAGTGCCGGCACATCATGGGAAACGCCCTACAAGGTGCTGCCCGAATCGGTGGCCCTCAAGAACGGCCAATTCCAAGCCATCATCCTGAAGACCATCAGCGGACAAGGCGAGACGGTCCGGCTGCCCATCACGGTGTCGTTCCTTAAGTCCGGCACCGCTAGGGTTACTGTAGACGAGGAGAGGAGGCAGAAGAAGGACATAGAACTGAGGCATGGTAGCGTCGCCCGGAAAGAGCGGTACAATGAGGTTGCCAACCTCGTCATCGTCGGCGGGCTGGAGGTGGACGATCAGGCCAAGGTCGCGTCCGAGGACAAGTCCCAGATGACGATCAAGTACGGTCCGTCGTCTAAGTTCGAGGCCTACATTAAGTTCGCCCCGTTCGGCGTCGACTTCAGACGAGACGGAACTAGCCAGATCAAACTCAACGACCGTGGGTTGTTGAACATGGAGCACTGGCGGCCCAAGGTTGACAAGGTCGAGGCGGAGAAGACGGAAGAGTCTTCCGAGGAGAAGAAGGAGGGCGAGACGGACGCCAAGACTGAAGAGGAGACGCCCAAGGGCCCTGATGAGAGCACCTGGTGGGAGGAGACATTTGGCGGCAACACAGACACCAAGCCTCGTGGCCCGGAGAGCGTTGCGTTGGACATCTCCTTCGTCGGCTACGACCACGTCTTCGGCATCCCGTCGCACGCAGGGCCCCTTTCGCTCAAGGAGACGCGTGGCGGCGAGGGAAACTACAACGAGCCATACAGGCTGTACAACCTCGACGTGTTCGAGTACATCTTGGATAGCCCGATGACCCTGTACGGCGCCATCCCATTCATGCAAGCGCACCGCAAAGACTCCACCGTTGGTGTGTTCTGGCTCAATGCAGCTGAGACATGGATCGATATTACCAAGTCCAAGTCTTCGGCCAACCCGCTTGCTCTCGGAATCGGCTCCAAGAAGCACACGCATACGCACTGGATCTCCGAGTCCGGTCTCCTCGACGTCTTTGTTTTCCTGGGCCCGACTCCTCGCGACGTGGTGCAGAGCTTCGGCGACTTGACCGGCCACACCGCCATGCCTCAGGAGTTCTCCATTGGCTACCACCAGTGCCGTTGGAACTACGTGTCTGACGATGATGTTCGCGATGTTGACCGCAAGATGGACAAGTTCCACATCCCCTACGATGTCATCTGGCTCGACATCGAGTACACTGACGGCAAGAAGTATTTCACTTTCGACAAGGACATGTTCAAGGACCCGATCGGCATGGGCCAGCAGCTGGACGAGCACGGCCGCAAGCTGGTGACCATCATCGACCCGCACCTAAAGAACGAGGCCGGCTACCACGTGGTTGACGAACTCAAGTCCAAGGACCTGGCAGTCAAGACCAAGGACGATAAGATCTTTGAGGGATGGTGCTGGCCGGGTTCGTCGCACTACATCGATGCATTCAACGCCAAGGCGATCGAGTGGTGGGCTTCTCTGTTCAAGTACACGGCTTTCAAAGGCACTGCCGAGAACACGTTCGTCTGGAACGACATGAACGAGCCGTCTGTCTTCAACGGACCCGAGACGACGATGCCCAAGGACAACCTGCACTTCGGCGGCTGGGAGCACCGCGACGTGCACAATCTCAACGGCATGACTTTCCACAACGCTACCTACCAGGCGCTGCTCTCGCGCAAGCCCGGCGAGCTCCGACGCCCCTTCGTCCTGACGAGGTCCTTCTTCGCCGGTTCCCAACGGCTGGGGGCCATGTGGACTGGCGACAACCAGGCTGTGTGGGAGCACCTTGGTGCCGCGGCGCCCATGTTGCTGAGCCAGGGCATTTCCGGCTTCCCCTTCTCGGGCGCCGATGTCGGTGGCTTCTTCGGCAACCCGGACAAGGACCTCCAGGCACGCTGGTACCAGGCTGGTGCCTTCTACCCCTTCTTCCGCGGTCACGCCCACATCGATGCCCGCCGCCGCGAGCCGTACATGGCCGGCGAGCCATACACCGCCATCATCACGGCCGCCCTTCGCCTGCGCTATAGCCTGCTGCCATCGTGGTACACAGTCTTCCGCCAGGCCCACGTCGAGGGCGTCCCAATCATCCGCCCCATGTACTACACCCACCCGAGTGAGGAGTCCGGCTTCGCAATCGACGATCAGTTCTTCGTCGGCGAGACCGGTCTTCTCCACAAGCCTGTCGTCGAGAAGGACAAGGACTCGGTGGACATCTACATCCCCGACGACGAGGTCTACTACGACTACTTCACCTACGAGATCGCGCCCACGCACCGCGGCAAGAAGACGGCGCTCGCCGCGCCTCTCGACAAGATCCCGCTGCTCATGCGCGGCGGCCACGTCTTCCCGCGCCGCGACATCCCGCGCCGATCCAGCGCCCTCATGCGCTTCGACCCGTACACCCTGGTTATCACGTACCCCAAGACCGCCGGCGGCAAGGCAGAGGGCACGCTGTACGTCGATGATGGCGACTCGTTTGACTTCCAGAAGGGCCAGTACGTGCACCGCCGCTTCGTGCTTGACGGCGCGACGCTCTCCTCGACAGACGCTGAGGGCCGTGACGCCAAGTCTGTCAAGCCCGGCGCGTGGCTCAAGGCGTTCGGCGATGTGGTCGTCGACAAGATCGTCGTTGTCGGCCTACCGGCGTCCAAGGTGTCCAAGAAGGAGGCCACGCTCGCCGCAACTGGCGGGAAGACTTCGACCCGGAGCGTTGAGTACACGCCGGCTGGGAACAACAAGGCTGCCTATGCGGTGATTCGTGGTGTTCGGGCCAAGGTTGTTGAGGACTGGACGATTACTCTTGCTTGAAGGCAGTGATTTATGGCTGTTGGCACGCACGAAGCGATGAGCGTAGAGGGATGTTAAGTCGGTATCTACTTCTAGATCTGGAGCACGAGGGACGAATGAACAAGAAGAGAACTGGGCTGTTTTTTTTTCTGGCTTCGGTATAGATATCAGTGCGGTGAATACAGGGTTTGCCTCGAAGAAGCCGAAGAATACGACGAACAGTCCTTCAGTATGTGACCGAATTGGCGACTACTAACTGCCAGCTCACTCGTCGCCAGTGACTTGGTCACAAGCGCTCTTCTCCACTTCGTCATCCCGTCGAGGTCGAATTTCGCAACACTCGGCCGCAAACTCGTCGAACAAACCAAGTAACCACACGCGCCTTCTACAAATTTACGTCCGTCCTGCTTTTCCCACTCCCATCCCAACGTTCCGTGACCTCTTTTTCTTCCTCCCATCCTTCTCGTGATACCCGCCCACAACCCAAATACCACAACTCAAGAGAGATGCTTTGACATATCCGGCACCATTCATCATTCAGAACCGCCCATCTCCTCTCGTCTGCTCCGGCTTCATTCAGCACCACCAAGCGAACTCCTGGCAAGGCCGAACGAGATGTCGCACTCACCACATCGGGGACAGGCCACGTCTCCTAGTAGCCAGCAGGTCCCGCCTGCGACCGGAGCGAATCCCGGCAACAATTCCGCGGCGCACCCACCGATTCCCGGATCTGTGGCCGGAACCCCGGCCGGAGCTGCTCCCGCAGGACTGGCAGGAGGCATACCCGGAGGACCGCCCGGAGGACCACCTGGAGGACCACCCGCCGCCGTCCCAGGATTCCCTGCCGCACTGGGTGGCTTCCAACAATTCTTCCCCGGCGCGATGCCGCAGATGGCAGCTCCTTACCCATGGATGGCGATGCCGCAGCCCTACGCATACACCCAGATGCAATTCGCGCCCACCTACCCGTACGGCGGCAACCAATACGGCGGCGCATATCACCAGCCGGTCCAGATGTACCCTCCGATGTATCAACCGCAAGGTATTATGGCGCAGCCTGGCTTCATGCCGAATGCGGGGCCGTTTCCCATTCAGTTGCCCAACACGAGCAAGCTGGGCCCTACCATCCCATACGGAATAGACATGGCGTCGGCAAGAATGTCGATGAATGTCGTCCGAGACCAGGCGGCCGAGGCGCTGAAGCAGCGGCAGAAGGCAAAGGAGGAAGCCGAGAAGGAAGCCAAACGTGCGGCAGAGGCCGCCGAAAACGCCGCTGCAGCAGCGGCTAGAACCTCTGGAACAGCTGCAGGTGACGGTGACGGAGGCAATGACAGCTCTTCCTCCTCGGACGAAGACAAGCCCGGCGGTGGTCCTCGCGGATCCCCAGGCTCCGACGGCGGCGGTGGCCCACCTCGCGGCGGAGGCAGATGGCGGCACGGCAGCGACAGCGACAGCGACTCTGACGACGCGCCACGCGGCCGACCGAAGCACAACAACCATGGCTCGTCCTCGTCGGCGATCGCCCGGCGTCGGCCGCAGCAGCAACCGCTGCACCATCAGCAGCAGCAGGGACACCAGTTGCCCGCTGAGATCGACGTCACCGGCAACAACACCGGCGACTACCGCGTCACCGTCGCGACCGGCCCTGACCCAGCCCACAGCAAAACCGTCACATTCCACATCTCCCGCGCGACCATCGACTCCACAGCCCCAAACCTCGACCGCATGCTCGCCAACCACCCCTCTCCCTACCTCATCAGCGCCACGCACCATGACGCCGCCCCCGCCATGCGCGACGTGCTCCTCCTCCTGCACCAGCACCACCATCACCAATTTTCTTCCTCCTCCTCCCCGTCACAGCACCAGCACCCCGGCGCCACCCTCTCCACCCCACAAGCGCTCGCCTACTTCTGCCACTACGCGACCCTCTTCGGCATGCGCTCCCGCCTCCGGACCCAGATCTACTCCGCGTGGCGTGGCCAGTTCGAGATTGGCGGGCCGCGGTACTGGCGCTATCTGCTGCTGCTCGACGATGGAAGGTCGAGCATGCGCAGCAAAACCAGGGACGCGGACGACTGGCTTTGGGTGCTGTTCGTCGCTGCGACGG
Source organism: Ophioceras dolichostomum (assembly GCA_003049485.1). Classification (NCBI taxonomy): domain Eukaryota; kingdom Fungi; phylum Ascomycota; class Sordariomycetes; order Magnaporthales; family Ophioceraceae; genus Ophioceras; species Ophioceras dolichostomum. Next base: position 40,133 of record PYST01000136.1, read on the forward strand.
TGGGGATCCCGGGGCTGTACCAGGCTGTGTGCCGCGCTGTGATGATGGGGTGTCCGGTTGATCAGGATGGGAAGCTGGAGGATCCGAATGATGAAGGAAAAAGGATGCGGCTGGGGGATGGGTTGGGGAGGGGGGTCGAGGAGCATGTTGGTGAGTTTCTATCCCCGCGACTGGCTGTCTACGAGTCCTCGTGGCCCGTCTATCAACCTACGCAACTATCTACTTAGGTATTGTCCTTTAGACCACCTTGCGAACTTGACTAACCTTCTCCGTCTGTCTTCTACTCCAGCTGCGATCCGCTCCTGCCGCGAAGACCTCTTCGCCTCCCTCGTAACGCACCTGACCTCCCTGCGCACAGCCCTCCTCGACGCCCGTCCCTTGTGTCGGCACCGTCTCGGCGCCTCCTCCCCAGTCCCTAGAATCTCGTCCCACCCGACGAACGCGCACGGCTGGGTGTCGGACTGGCGATGGCCGCGCCGCAACACGTGCGAGGACGCCGCGCTGAAGAAGCTAGACGCGTGGCTGGCGGGGTTGGGACTGCTGCCGACGCCGAGACATCCGCAGCTGAGGGCGTCGTTGGGCGAGTTTATGGATAGGGTCGTTGCGGGGTTGAGGGATGATTTTGGTGATGATGGTGCCGGTGGTGGTGGTAAAGGCAAGGAAGGTGATGGGAATGGTGATGGACGTGGACATGGACATGGGCCGCCGTGCCCGATTTTGGGAGAGTTAAGGGAGAGTTTGGTGGGTATTGTTGAGAGGGCGGTCGTTCCGGCGCTGTGATTTCTGGTGAACGTTCGGCGTCTATTCAGCCTTCTCGTTGCGTCTTCTCCTCCCTTTCTTGCGCTTGGTGAACACTACGATGCCATCTTGCTCTGGTCTTGCTAAGTCGCCGTGCCTTTTGCAATTCTACTCTGCCTACCCAGGTACCTACCTAACTTTGTCTTGTGTTTTATCGAGGTGAAAAGATATCTCTATAGAGAGATCGGCGAAACCGTTGCGGTTACCACAGGTTGTTTCTATTTACAGAGAATCCGATTCCCCATGGAAAGCGACATCCTAGCCTCAAAAGGTACTATACCACAACCGTGTGACGAGGATCAAGAGATTGCGTTCGGGTCGCGGGTGCCGAGGAGGGCGGGGAAGTGGTTCTAAGTGTCAAGGAGGGTTGACACGAGTGATTGGCTGCGGCTGGACAATTTCCCCTCTAACCGTGCCTGTTGAAGCACATAATGCACTACCACCTTACTGCGCTTCGATAATGCAGTTGGCTTTGGCTGCCGGATTGTGGCTAAGACTACTCCCAAAGGTAAGCACAGAGATACCTACCTAGGCACTAGGCACATACCTACCTCTCGGGCAGGTAGGCAAGGCTGGCTAGGTTGGGCTGATCATCACCCCAGCCGTCAGCCTGTTTTGGTCACGTCTAACCCCTCTAATCCAAGCACTTGCCAGAAACTCCTGGAACCAGACTTGGCAAAAGATGTCGCGCTGGCATGAGAGGACCTGCGATGCCCCGCTCATCGTCGTCGCGGAAAGCGGCACTCCGCACTGCAACACATGCGGAGCCGAAGCTCGCCTGACGGAGACGATCCCAGCCGCAAGCGCCTCTGATCCTTTCGAGTCACCTCCCCCGGATGAACCACTGGACCAGATGAGCCTGTGGTGGCCCCCTTGTGTTCCGTACAGACAGGGTCGTTTTCCTGATGACCAATCTGCGGCCGACACCCCTGCTGCCAACAACGCCCTCGTGCGGACGGCGGCTGAATCCCACCCACAGACCGGAAGTCAAGTGGACTCGCCCCTTTCGCCCTTGTACGGGGAGACTCTAGGCGAGAACGAGTTCCGCCTTCTCTGTCTCTCTGCCGAGGCAGACCCAGGCGTTCCAATCCACTGCGATCTTGAGACACACCTCCTCGACGACTGTCCTGAGTACGAGGCCGTCTCGTATGCGTGGGGAGGAGAGGACGGCGACAGTACGCGGTGTTGGCCTCTCTTTGTTGGACCATTCTGGGACGTCCTCCTACAGACGAAGAACTGCTGCGACATGCTCCGCCATATGCGCCGATGTCGAGGTCACCGGCTGATTTGGGTCGACGCCGTCTGCATCAACCAGCGAAACATGCCCGAAAGAGGCCGGCAGGTAGCATGCATGACCCGAATCTACAGCCAGTGTATCAGAGTGGTTCTGTACCTGGGCGCTGATCTGGCCCCTCCTCTTCAAGGGAGGACTCATCCAAATCGACGGAGCCTGCACGAGCTGCATCATCCAGATTCCAGCGACGGCGGAGGTGGCACGCCGCGGCTCCTCAGCATTCTTCAGCGTCGGTACTTTACTCGAGTCTGGGTCGTCCAAGAGCTCATCCTACCTCGTCAGGTGGTGGTGCGCGTTGTGGGTACCGATTTCTACGCCGATGCCGCGACCCCTGATCAGCTCAGGTCCACTCCCGCCGGTTGGGCTGGGGCGCATGCCGGCACCCTGGCTCAAGCACCTTTCGAAGCGGTAGCTTCCTCTGCGTAGCATCCTTGAAGTTCTGCGCCTTACCAGTGACTCGAAAGCGGGAGATCGCCGGGATAGGGTGTTTGGGATACTGGGCTTGATGCACGGCGGCGAAAGCGTCCGCATGGCCTTGCCGATAGATCTAGTCGCCGACTACAGCATCTCGGTCCAACACGTATTCACAGGACTCATGACATATGCGGTGGCGAAACTCCGCGACTCCACAGTACTGCATCACTCAATCGGTATCTCGGGCTGGGGCCGTATGCCCTCTTGGCTGCCCTCTTGGCAGGTCACGGGTCGTCGCCGATTCCTGCTCACCAAGCCGTCCCTCCCCAAGGACATTTATAGAGCGCTTAAGAAATGCACATCTGCACTACGCTTTTGTGTAGTACTAGAAACGACATTCGAACTCGACACGATTCTACCGGAATACGTGGATCTGCGCAAATTACAGGAGGAAATATTGGAGGGGACGAAGTCGCTTGAGCGGCCGTTTCCTTCCCTCCTCCCGACGCCCTTTGAATGCGAAAGGGCATTCAATGAGCTTTGTTGGGATCAAGGACTGGCTATTGAAAGTGTCGCTGGAGGTCTGCTGATTAGGCTGGTGTACATAATGCCTATACGGTCAAACCCGGTGTTGTTACGTAGCTGGGATGGAAGTCTGCTCGAGGGGACGAGGCGCCAATGGACGCTGTACGAGATTCGGACGACATCTTCCAGGCTGTCCGCCTGTCTCCTCTCCTACACTTCAGACAGCCTTGAGGAACACGTAAGACCTGGTGTCGACCACATCTGGATCCTTCATCATCGAGACGGCTCCTGCATGCCGCTGATTCTCCGGCCGGAGCCAGTCGGGTTGACCACAGACGCGGCAGCATCAGCTGCTGCTACTGGTGCAACACCCAGGAGGTGGAGGCTTGTAGCCTCATGCCAGCGACTCTTTATTGCCGAAGGTGCCTTCCCGTCTTCCTCGTGGTGCCGCAGTAAGGAGGGCGACCTCAACCCAACTATAGATGTTTCCCTGTTACGCAACCCGCTCTCCTACATGATCGAAAAGCTACTCAAGCTGATTCGTCCCAGTATGGAGAAGATTGAAGACCACGCTGTTACGCAGGTCCTACATCGCTCTGGATTTATGCCACCCAAGATCCTTCGCATCTTCCAGGCCATCCTCGACGTGGATACTGGGAGGCAAACAAGCGACTGCTTCGCGAAGGAGGTCCTGCATCTGGCCGACCCGGAACGAACGCCGCATTTGGCTCAGAACGCGGGGTCTCTAACGTTGACATTCTCAGAGATGAATGAATGTACTCGCCGAGTAACAGAGGCGGTGCACTTCCTCCAACCCGAGATTCACGAGACTTGGCTCAGGAGCACCTGGGGCTGGCCCTTCCTGGAATCCTTCGCAGAACCCCTGAGAGATGAAGCCAACAATAGCAGTCCAATAAGTGATGTAAATACGTCCACAACTCACCCTTCTACTTGAGCCTGGAGGTAATGACTGACAACATGGTACGAATTGCGTCGAATCTACAGCACCTGTGGGGAACACTCTGCCAGAAGGCCAGGCCTCTCGTACTCAGGCTTGATATCGAGAGCCTGGCACTCCACCTCAGGGAACATAGACTTTATACCATCATGAAAATACTGAACAAGTCTGTCAGAGGCAGCGCTGTCGAAGTCATCGAGAAGGGGCCATCGGCTGACGACATGGCTCGGACGCATCCACGTCTGCCGCAAGAACTGATCAGCGCCTACCGGACAGATGGGAGCACATACACTATATGCATCGTTTAGAAAGCTCTACAGAGCCAAAGACAATCTGGAAAGGAAATAAGGAGTGCCAAGCTTCTCAGTGATGAACCATCGACTGGCCCTACACGGAGGACGGACGCAAACAAGGTCCGGCTTGGATCAATATGGCTTGTAAGTAGATGCAATCCCATGCTTTTGACGTCTTTCTCCGGTTATCATTCGCATTTTCTGGCCCTGTTGAGCGCGACTGTAGAAGTGCCTCAGCCCCTGTCATCATCACTCCTCTGACAAGGCTACAATGGGCGATGGGTGGGAGAGTACCTGGCACAGAAAGTAGGCAGAACCTTCTCTTCACTCCTTTTTTCCTTTCAATGTCCTCTGCAACTGAATGGCAGATGACCAAACATCATAGGGATAGGTCGATGGATTGAGGAGGACTGTCACGATTGTGCAAGGTGAATGGCTGCCGCGACGAGGATGGTGGCCCTCGAACCCCTGCCATCTTCCATTCCTCAACATTGACCAAAAATTCGCAGAGTTCAATTTGTATGCGAATCGCGCCTACGAGAGAGATATTTTCTGCTTTTCTTTGATCAACTTTTACTGGCGCGACCAACACACTGCCATCCTACCAGTTCCGGATCCCGTCTTCTTTGTTGACACTGGCGATGCATGCCAGTCGACCAACCATAAAAGCATCAACGAGCGGCACCATCACATCATGGCCAGAAACTGTGAGAGACTCAGTGCGCGAGTTCGCAGAAAAGTATTCGGAGCAAAGAAGATGGCGTCATCTACCTCGTCGGTGGTGCCTCCGTTTGTGTGGCCTACTCCGACAGAATCCTTCCAGTTTTCCAGCGACGAGGGCTTCACTAGGGTTGGTCGCCGATGCTCCATTGTTGGGGGATTCGGTGATGCGCGCACACACCTCAACGGCGGCTCCGTCAATATTATCATCACACAAAACCCTCGATTCGGGAGCCAAGCTCGCCGAAGCCAACACGAAACTCTACCGAGCTCATCTGCCTCCAGGAGCCACTCCCTCGGAGCCACTCCACCGCCTCCGCAGTACTTGCCATCACCCCCTTTAACACCACCCCCTGCCCCTGTCCCCGACAACGACTCGATCACCTCCCGGCTTGGCTTGGGTCTCCGCATGGCAGAACTGGCCTCGGGAGACCTCGAAGATAGGTATCACGGCGGGCAACATACCCAGCAGCGCTACGGCAGTGACGAGAGAGACAGTGCCCGGGAAGATCCACCTCCAGCCTACGAGGACGTGTATATTCAAGGCTGGCGTGATCGGGACTACTATGCGACTCCTGAGCTGCCCTCAAACTTCACAGGCAGTCCGCCAGCAAGCCGGGACCGGCATATCAAGTTCGCGGACACCATCAAAGTAATTCACTACAGTGTCCAGTCCAGCGATTCATCAACAAGGGCCTCTGATGAACCTTTTTGGGGTACCTCCACGCACCGCAGTGCCGCAACCACGTCGGACGGCCACCCCGTGCCTCTTCACCATGAACTGCTGCCAACATACCTCGACACAACCGATTACTCCCTCCCCCGACATCGCTTCCGCTACGGCGGTGGCGACTTCCGCATCCGCTTCATCTTCCGAGACAAGGGCGTCACCACCACCAGCAGCCACAACAAGAAGCCGCAAGTCACCTTCCTCGTCGACCCCGTCGTGATGACCCGCCACTGCACCAAGTTCTTCACCGCCACCAACAACCCACGCATCGAGATATGGCCCAACCACACTAGCATCCTCATGGACCGCAAGATACCGGCCAGCACGAACGCCGCCCGCGTCTTCTTCAGCCTCCTCCACGGCGGCATCGCCGACCGCCCACCCCCACTCGACGAATCCGGCCTCGCCTACTTCGCCCTGCTAGCCGCCGACATGGGCGCCGCGCGCTCCCCCGCCATCCGCGACTGGGCCAAATCCTGGTCCGCGCGCTTCGTGAACAGCTACGCCTTCGACGCTCCCAAGCTAGTCCGCGAGAAAGACCACGCCTTCGCCTCGCTGCTCTACACGGCCTCCGTCCTCCACCTCTCTCCGCTGTGGGACCTCGTCTGCCGCGCCGTCTTGCTGTACTCCCCCGTCAACAGCTCGGAGCACCAGGAATTCACCAGCAGAGCCACAGCCACCACTCTCGACGAGATGCTGCCGGACTCAGCGATGCAAGCCCGCGCGCAACGCTACATCGCCTCCCTCCAGACCACCCGCAGCGACCTGCTCGCTCAGCTCGCTGACCTCATCAGCGAAGCCGCATCTTCCCTCCCCTCAGGCGGTCTCCACCTCGACATCTTGCACGACCACCTGGCGGGGACTGGTCTCTGGCCCTCCCCCTCCTCCCTGCCCCCGGAGCCGGCAGAGGCGCGAAGCTTGTGCTTCCCGTTCCTGTTCGCCCTGCCACGTCGGCCGGCTCCGGCAGTAACAACGACGTCAAGCGTCGACGAGGTGCAGGGCTGCATCCGCGCTGCAGTCGAGGAGGCGCAGCTTAGGGAGGGAGGAGACGGTGCTGCTGGCTACTATGATGGCGATGGCGATGGCGATAGCATGGCGCGGGATGCGATGATGGAGATGCTGGCGCTGCAGAGGAGGGCGAGGCGGTGCGTTGAGGGGGTGTTGGGTGGGGTTGCGAGGGAGACGAGGAGGGAGGGGAGGAGGTAGGAGCGGGTTGGTGAGATAGCTACAGGTAGGGAGGGAGTCGAGGAGGGAGAGCAGGGAGAGGAAGGGGGGTGACATCATCAGGGAGACGAAGAGATCGAGCTAGGAGAAGGGAGGATTTGCGATGATAAACGACGAGGGGCGAGTGACAGCTCTTTCCCCTTTTGGCTTCTTCGCTTTTCCTGTCATCAAATATGGCACTTGGATAGGAGGATGGTGACATGTCTTTGGTTGAAACTCAAACTTCAGGGATGGGCGGCGTTGGGCTTTTCCGTGGGCTATCTGGTACGTTTGTGGCTTCTCCTGTCTTTAGACTTTCGAACATTAAGATTGTTCTTCTTGAATATTTAACAGGTCAAGTTGGTATCTCTTGAACTTCTTATTATTCCTTCTTTTTTGTTAAGTCTTCTCTGGGAACTATCTCGATCCTCTTTTCTTCTGCATTGTGACTGGGTGACCTCCCATTGGAATCCCCGGCTCGGTCCTGTCTGACCTCGATTTAGGGGTTCTGTCCACCATCATCACCCAGTTGAGCGTCGAAAGCTTAATGCAGTGTATTTTCAAACGCGCCAGCGGGTGCTATACGCTGTCTTCCACCCATGAAGCAGCTATCGTCGTAGAAGTACACAGCCCAAAGCACCTTAGAGCCCATTGCATCACAAGCCCCTGATCGTCAGTATCACTTGGTAGAAATCAGTCGCACTTTATTATCTGTCTCAACTCCAGATCGCAATGTGGTTAGTAGTAGTTAGCAAGGCCGAGAATTCTCCCTTCTGTTTCTGAAGAGCAAAGAACACAACAAGTGATGGATATGTTCTCCCGAAAACGGCCCCGAAGATTTAATGAGCGCCCTCTCCTCACTTTGATTGGTCTTAGGGCGCTCGGTAGATGCTGAGAGGGCGAGTAGGACAGTCAGCGACCAAGTGGTTCTCTGTCCTGTTGCAGAAAGGAGAGAAAGATCTATACGTGGCCGCGTAGGATCTCAACAAAAGGAAAGCAGACAAGCTAGAGGTTGAAGGATGAGCCTGGAACGTAGCAAATCCCTAGCACACCCCCTATCGCCCACACGCGACTCCAGCTCCAGCACCACACCCATGCCTAATCCGCGCAATCCACCAGGAGAACACCAGCTTCACCCGTCACCGACCACTCAACAGCCAACTTCCCCAATCTCAACGCGCCTACCGGCTCACCCCGTGCCACCGTACCTGCTCACATCTTAACGCGCAGCAGGTACCGCAGCCGAACCTGCGCCACGTCATAGACGATGTACTCATTGTACAGCAGGCTCGCGTTCTTGACGTCGGTCCGTCCAGGCTTGTCCCTGATGTCCGGCATCTTGATGCCCTTGAGGCTATGATGGACGTGATCGCCCGCGTCCCTCCACGTCTTGGGACCCGTGGTGCCCTGCCCCCACGTGGAGTGCATGCCCTTCTTCTTCGCCTTCTCGCCGGCATCGTAGTCGGCATTGACCAGCTCCTGGATTGGGTCGCCCAGCTCGGCCTCGCACAGAAGCAGCAGTGCCTGCCCTCCCGAGATGTAGGAGCAACAGTAGTTGGCGCTCTTGCTCGCCATGTCGGCGAGGTAGATACCCTTCCCGAACATGTACCCAGAGACGGGCGCCTCCGGAGGCGCGATGCGGAGACCCTGGCTGAGGATGCCGCCGAAGTTGGTGACGCGGCTGCCGTGCCAGAGCAGACGGCGGTCTTGCGACGGAGTGCCGGCGCCGAGGGGCGAGTCCTTCTCGAAGCGGGATCTCTCGCCCGCGCGCTCGATGCGGAAGATGTCGTGGACAGAGTACGTGTGGCCGTGGGTCTCGGCGCGGGTGCCGTTGAGGTAGTCGCGCAGAGCCTTGAACTCGTCTCCCGCGTGGTCGAGGGGCGTCATCTCCTCCATTCCAAGTCCGGCGTACATCTTGTCGAGTGGGTGGACGGTCTCGCCTTCCTTCTTGGCAGACTGCTCGAGCTTCATGATGAGGGAGGCGTCCTTCATGTCCGAAAGCGACTCAAGCAGCTCGACCTCCTTCTTCAAGAGGGTGGACTCGCTGATGACGGGAGGTCGGTTGCGGCCGAAGGCGTGCGGGATCAAGGAGTAGTAGCTGTTGGAGAGGTGCTCGACGGCGGCGCCGAGGGTCATGCCGTACTCGGACTGGGCGAGGGTGGGATCGTCCAGGAGCGCGGACAGGTCGTTAAGTGCTTGGAAACCACGGCTAATGGTAGACTTGCTAAGCTTACCCAGCGGAAGCTTGTTCGCGTCGTAATTCAGCTCCGACATTGCAGCAGCGAAGTACTGCTGGTTGAATATGAGCTTCATCAGGTCTTGGACTGGGGCGCTGAGCTTGGACTCCGGAGGAACCCATTTGTTCTTGCCCTTGCCCTCAACCTCTTCGTCGCCGGCATCGTCATCATCCTCCTCGTCGGTGTCTTCGTTATAGCTCCGCTCGATGAAGGTGTACTTGCCGGGGATGGCGGGTTCGTTGCGGTCGTCCCAAGTCCGGCCGGACTTGTCCTTGAACCTGTGCATACGACGTGGTACTGCGTCAGCAAACTCAACATGTTTCAAGACTCTTAGGATGTCGCTAGGCTGTAGGGATAGGCGCACTTCTTGTTAAACTGCTTGATCGCATCAGCCTCGGAGCCGTTGCCCAGACAAGCCGTCTGGCCGCGCTCGCCGACGCGGCCCCAGCGAGTCCAGACCTTGAAGTTGCCGGAGGAGTTGTGGATAACTTGGATGCGGTAGAACTTGTTGTTGTTGTTCGATGCATTGGTCTGGTTCAGCGACGCATCCCAGATGTGGTCTTCGCCGTCAATGAACACCACATAGCCGGACATAAGGCAGGCCTCGTCGAGGGGGACCTGTGGTGTCTTGGCTTTTGCCTTCTTCTTGTCGTCTGGCTCGTCCTTGATGGCCTTGCCCTTCGACTTCGCGGCGGCCTTGCCCTTGCCGTTGGTGGCCGCAGCGGGGGCTGGCTTGGTGTTATCGTCGTCGTCGTCTGCTCCATTTGCGGAGGCACCGTTGCTCGCGGTCCCGTTCGCGCCAGCAGCCTTCGCTCCCTTCTTGGCTTTCTTAGTCTTGGGCTTGTCGTCCTCCTCCGCATCGGACACGACAGCTGAGGCTGCTCGTTTGCCTCGTCCCTTGGCCTTCGGCGCGGCGGCTGCGGGCTGTGACGGTGCCGGAGTCTGAGACTTAGACTGTGGGGCCGCGGGGACTGAAGCAGCACCCGTGACGGGGTACGCATCTACATCCTCGAGGGCGTTATTCGTTTCGCATTGTAGAAGCCACTCGAGGCTGACGATCGGAATGCCTTTGGCGGTCGCGTCTTTCACCTTGGCCGTGTTTCGCAGGAAATCGTGCTGTGTCGTGATCAGGTGAGTCGCTTTAACAGTTACAGAAGCCGCGACGTCTGCGCCCAATGCCTTGATCTTGTCCTTGAGGGCAGCTTGAGAGAACGCGAAAGTGCCACTCAGGACAATGTAGCAGCCCTCAAGTGGTTTTGCGGCTGGAGGGGGAGCTGCTGCGACAGCGGCGGCACTTCTAGTGCTCCGCTTCGGAGGCATGTTGAGGTGGGATTGAGCGAGAACTAGGATCGACAACAAACAATGATGCATGTAGCACTGAGCACCAACTTCAATTGACCTGTGTTGCGGTCGACTGCTGAGGTGGAAAGTCGGGAGGAAGAGAAACGTGGAGGGGTGCTAGGAGAAAGAGAGGGTAGTGGTTGCTGGTCGATATTTATCTCCCGTGTTATCGCACCATTCAGCTAAGATTCAGCTGTTTGTCAACGGCGTTAGGACGCGCTGAGTTGCAAGGGTATGTTTCAGTGGCGCGTGCGCAGGCAGCAGTGGACCCAACTGACACCAAACTGTCGCCCATTCACGTGATACGATGCAAAAAGGGCCACTTCTTGCGTCGCGGTTTCCCTGGCGAGGGCTGGCGGCTGCCTGGAGCAATTGATTCATGGCTGCCCTTTCCCAGCCCCCATGATTTTTCTTTGCGGGTTGGTGTTTCCAAAATGACTCGATCCCAGACACGGTTGGGAATGGCATCCTGCCAAGTCTCAACGGGGCTTTTTGTGTGATGATAAAAAATGAGTGGGCAGGAAGAGCGGAGCATTGCGGGAGTGAGGGAGTCGACAAGACACAATGATATTTCTAGGCTACAAGCGGGGTAGACTACGGGCTGAGGTATGTGATTCTTGAACGAGGCAGTCAGTATGGCAGTCAGTCTGCTTCTTTGATTTGTGACCTTCCGAGGGTGGACTGAATGATTCTTCATTCGGAACTGCCAGAAATTCCATACGCGACCAACCCAGGAGGTTTCGCTCCCTCATATCCTACAAGTCCTTGGGCAAGTCGATCGGGATGTTCAGCACCGGGGTCTTCCGGAGCATCCAGGTCCAGTGCGCCATCGGATTCGCCTCCAGCGCCCTCATGGACGGCAGGTCTCCCGCGTCCGGCCCGTACTGCCGCTCCAGCGCGGCGATGGCCTTCCCCGCGTACTCCACGGCCCTCTTCTCGTCCCCGAACAGGCCGAAGTTGAGAGCCGCCCGCGTGTACGCTGGCCCCAGGTAGATGTCCAGCCGCTCCGTCTCGTACAGCCGGACGAGCTCCATGCCCGTGTCGACCGTCACGGTCGTGCTGTTGGGGTTGTCCATCTCGTGCTCGATCCTCTCGATGCGCTCGATGTTCGCGTCCGAGGCTGCCGCCTCGAGCGCGCCCATCATGCACTGCTGGCATGTGCACTCGAAGCCCCAGTCGCGCAGCCGCTCCCGACGCTCCTCCCGGGGCAGCATCAGGTCTATGTAGCTGATGCTCAGCTCCTCTCCCGGCATGATGTCGCGCACCGCAGTCGTGGTGTGCGTGATGTTGTTGAGTCGGTAGCTGATGCTGTTCTGGGCTGTCAGTCCTCTCCTTGTCCACATCTCTGTCGCCCGGCTTTGGCACGGCCCATTTCTTTCTTTCTCGCTGCGATGGTACTCACCTAGGACGGCAGTCATGGTTGAAGGTGGATACGTGCGGGAACGCTCCAATATGCTGGCTCGAGCTGCTCGTGTTGGTGAACACTGTGAACCCGTTCTTATCCAACTTGGTGTATAGGTCGTGGCCGAACTGGCTCTCGAAATCGCGCCTTGCGCTTTCGGAGAGCTTCTCCAGAGCCTCTGCGTAGAGCCGGTTTGCTTGTTCGACCGTGAAGCCACGATATGCGTCCGTCAGGACCATGAGGACCACCGACTGAACCATAATGGTCTCCCCCTTTGCGATCTTTCTCCTGGCGATCAAGCCATTCCCCTTCCCAGGCACCTCTGCCACGTAGTAAGGGGGGTCGCTGTGGCTGAGTTTGAGCGTTTCCGAGAACGCGGCGATCTCTCGCGCGTTCTCAGCTGCTGTGATGAGGGCGATGCCATCTCCACCATTGAAGTCGCTTCTCCAATACAAGCAATGCGCGCCCACGCAGCTCTGTGGCCCCTGCCAGCCCGATTCTCTCAAGAGCTCGTTCTTATCGCAAGTTAGCTCCTTGGGATTCTCCAGTGGATTTCTCGTCTTGCGCCACTGATAATCCGCCCTTGCGCCGGCAGCTAATGTGGCCGCCCCGATGAGTGATGACCACCGCATATTGGATTGTGAGAATGGCTGGCGGAAGTAAGGAATGCCGCTTTTTCTATCGAGACTGCACAAAACGAAGCGAGCGAGCGGATAGCAAGCTTGGATTCGAGATTTCCCTTCTTCGCTGCCCGTAGCTCCAATGTGGTTTTGCAATATGCAACTAAAGTTGACACGCAGCATCAACCCGTTCCCGGCAAGACGGATGAGGCTCTCCGCGATCGCACCCGCCGAGAGATCTTCGCGGCTAAATTGCCCATGTTTCAATTGCCTATGTACCTTGGCACGGATCGATGAGAATCGACGATGAACTGTTCGAAACTCAGCGCTTGGCCTGGGCGGAGGCGCCACCATTTTCAGGTGCCGTCTTCTAAAACGTCATCCGGAGCAGCTCTGCCATCAAAGCTGTCTTGTTTTCATTACCTGGCCTGGACCACATACCCAAATATGACTGCACGAAGACGGTCGATATCCGACGTCAAACTATTGCCCTTAGCTCCCAAACTCAGTGCCGGGATCCGATGTAAGCCCCCTTTCATGCGCACAACTGTTATCACCACCTAGAGATCGAACTAGTCGATTCGATCTACCACCCTATAGTCATAGGACTTTTACTGGCGTCTGTTTAAGATACGAGACTTGACAGCCAGTTGGCCAGCAGGAAACTTTGTTTGGGGTCTTCGAGGAAGACCCTCCTCGATAGCACAACCGCGGGTAATAAATCCATTGGGAGTTGGCCAGCTGAAAACCATCACGTCACGAGAGTGCAGTGGCCTTGGCCGATGGGTCACCGTTGTGTTCTGCACGCATGTTGGAATTACCTACCTACCCGTTTGCCACGAATGACGTTCGTTTGGGACAAAATGCTGAGCCAACGCTTCACTGATCGCCTGAAAAGGTTTTAACTTTCTTCCGGCCGATGTGGCCAACGCGGCCCGCCAAAATTGCAGCCCCCCGTGTTGGTCGGGACGGCCCACTTGCGGCGAGACTCGGTGAAATTTGACGTCCCCCGGTTTGTGGCGCTGATGTACGCATACGGGGTCGAGCTGATCGGTCTTCGGAAACCGTCACCGAGTATTGTCCTTCTCGTAAAGTTGTCCTCGTATAGTGGTTGCCATCTACCAACTGGTTACCCCAGATGACGATTGTACTTTCTATCAACGTAGAAGTGGCAGATATTGTGCAGATTTGGGGACAGGGCGGGTCACAGATCACATCAACGATTGTGCGCAGGGTCTCGAGTATGGCCGGTGAGCCGGACTTTCAAGGCCCAGCTGACGTGTCTCGGGTGTGTCCGCCCGCTTTCTTCATGTGGCCGGGGAAAGGAGACTCGGCAGTCGAGTCGGCGACAGTCGTTGCTTCTTGTACCTTCTCTTAACTGGTCAGTTGTCCCCGAGGTCTTGAAACGCATGAGGGCCACAGAATCTGTATTCTGCGGCCTCCATAATATCACCATTCTGTGCTTGGATGTGGCGTGGCTCGAAGTTCCAGTTCTAGCCACTCCATCGGGCCAGTTGCCATTAATTATGGCTATGAAACCAAACGCTGGACTCACCGAATGTGAGTTCATTGGACAGCTTGGAGGCTCACTACGACTGGAAGTATCCGAGAGACTTCTCATATAAAGATCTGTTGGCATCGTCTCCCATCGATGCCCACCTCGGCTAGGATTTCTTGATAAACCTTCAGCAGATCCTTCGGGGGCACTCTAGCAGTGCCGCCTCTTGAACCCTATAATTAAGACTCAACAGCACAGGAACACTTCTCTCTCTTTGGACCTCCTACACAAACATAAACCGTTTGCACGAGATCTACAAGCCGCTCAGAGAAATGACGACCTTCTACATCGTCTGCTTGCCCACAGAGGTCGCTGCTCACCTAGGTACATATCTACTCAGTGATTCCTAACCAGAAATATGAGTCGACCTCCCAGCCCCCCATCCCGTGGCTTGTGTCAAGATCGATAGCCTGATAACGTGAGGAACGGGAGGAAGCCAGCTCTAGTTTTGGAACGAGACTACTAAAGAGGGACTTGTCCTCTAGATCTAGCTAGAGAATGTGATGCTCAGAAGAGCTCTATATATACACGAGTAAAGAACTATAGAATCTTCTAGAACTGTATTACAAATAGTAAAGGCAGTTCTAGAAGAGACGAATTCTGACAAATGTGATAGAAGACGATAGAAGACAGTAGAAGCTGATAGAAGGCCATGTGGAATAGTGGAAGCGTATTGCCACAATAAGGTTCTCCATTCTTGACAGCTTGTCTCTGGGTATCGAGCTCGAACTCTTCATTTCTCCCAAGGGTGACCTACCTGCTGAGATCGAGAAGCAATACAAGGCTAAGCTTGGCTCCAAGCCGGAGGACCGCAATCTCCACTGAGAGCAGGTTCACAATGCCGTAGCACAGGAGCTTTCCAATAAGGGGCTCAGGCCATCGTACAGGGAGGTGGGCTAGGAGGGGATCAATAACTTCGGGACGTTGGTCGTCATGGATGATACTACGGTCGATGAGGATCAGGGGAAGGATTGGCGTAGGTGCTTGCCAGATAACTCGATGTAGATGGACCCTTCCTATTTGATGGCCTCGTCCGTGTCTCACTAGTGCCGAGTAACTAGGTAACTACCTTATCGTCATGGCTCTCCTTGTCTAGGGCGCATCGAGTTTGTTTCGCCGATTCTTTCCACTACCTCCTCCGCCACCACTAGGGTCACCCAGATCAACCTCCTCTTCGACATCCTACACAAGGTCTACGATGTCGCAATAAACACTAGCTGCGGAACGCATATCCACGTTTCCCTAGGCACGAAGACGGGACCCCAGTGTTTGTACAAGGTTGCTGATCTCAAGGACGTCATGAAGGCGATCGTGGTGTACAGCGGCGCCGTCGGGAAGACCCTACCGGCGGGCAGACTGAAGTACGCCAAGGCATTTGCGGAACCGAACTCCGACGCTGGAAAGTTGAAGAGCAAGAGTATTTCCGACCAATTCGCCATTATCGACGCGCTTACTACGGCAGACGGCTTCTGGTCGCTCCAGGGGGCGGCCTGGGAGAACAACGTCGCCTGGAACTTTGGGCAGTTGCAGACCGACTGGACCGACTCGATTCACAAGGGGACCATCGAGTTCAGACAGCCGCCTGGGGTCGACAAGGCGGCGGATGCGTGCCATTGGGCGGCCTTCGCCCTCACGTTCGTCAAGTCTGCGATGCTGGTTACGAGTTGGAGTCCTAGCGCCTTTGATGTTGCGGCTCTCAAAGGCCTTTATCGAGGCTGGGACCAACAAGCTGGGGATTACGACGCAGGGGGCTCTTGTTCTCGCCAAGGTCCGCGACATGGCGGTACGTCAAGCCCCTTAAACCTTCCAACTCGTCCCTTATCGTCACTCTGCTAATGCGAGACAATACTATCTATGCTTGCCAGTCGTCACACGCCGGAGCGGAAGGAAGCCACCAGGTCACCGCCACCTTCTGCAGGTGCTTCGCAGAAACAGCAGCAAGGCGCGAGCCCGCCGGCCAGCAGATCCAAGAGCAGGCAGTCGACTATCGACGCTCATCCTCCGCGGGCAGGATCTCCTGCAACCTCGGTGCACTCCGTGCAGGACAACAGCAGCAGCAGACCGCCAAGTGTCGCCAGCAACCGGTCGACGGGGTCGCAGGCCAAAGGGAAGGCTACCGTTGGTGTGGACAACAGTTCCAAGCACAAGATCTGAGAACATTGGAATTTCTAAGGACGGTTGATGCACTAAATGGGGTTTGGAAGACGAGTCAAATTGGGACACGTACGCATGCCGACTCAGGAGACGGCGCTGGTTCGTTGGTCTCTGCGGCTGGTATCGGTTTGAAACTGGTATGGGTCGTCGTCTGGGGAGATTATTCGTAGAGCTGTATTTGGCGTAGTGCTAGCACCACTATATAGGGGTTAGATGATACAAGAGAGAGGGCGTTGTCGGCACGTCCTTGCTACCTAGCTATCAAAACAAGTGCCTCCTTACTTGCCTAGGTATCTATCAGCGTAAAAGGTTATGTAAAAATACCAACGGAGCATGGCCACCAGTGATGAGACACAGACATTTTGCTTGAGTTCTATAGGGAGCGTGTCTCTGGCTTATATTAATGAATGTTCCCCGTATACCCAAAACGGGGGCGCGCTCGCTCACAAGCGACCTCTATAACTGTCTCGTCGGCATCTGGGGCCTTGTAGATGAGTCCGCAAGATAGATGGCGTATAGCAGTATTCACAAATAGCCATGAGTTGGAGATACGAACCCTTAAATAATGCTAGTTGGCTACCTAACCGGCCACCTTGCCAAAGTTAGGCCTCATCGCAAGGGCTTCCGCCGCTGACGCCGCTGAGAAGGCGGTCGAGACCTCAACATATAAATAGCGCTGACCTCCGTCTCTACCAACCGCAAGCAGCGTGGGCGGCCTAACGCACTGTTCGGAAAGCCATCAAAGCTGATTTGTTAGCTATGAACGAGCAAGAAAGTGTCGAAGCGAAGAACGAAGCAACACTAATTAAGGCCGGAACGGCATCAAAATTAGGGTCTAAGCCGTTTTAGCTCTGTGGCATGGCCCTCCACGCCGGTACTTAGAAACCTAGGATCATGATGGCCGATGAAAGAAATTCCACCTTGTAGTCCATTTCGGTCCAACAGTCGATAGAAAAGGCCAATTGATGTGCGTCGCGGGTGATAATTAATTGACCCTGACATTCACCTACTCGTTCAGGCCACGAACAACAAAAGAGGTCCGTCCCTTCGTACTATCGGCCAAATCCGTCTGAAACTTGCCTTACCTGCTTGTTTTATGATGTGCGATACATTCCACGCCGGCCTGTAGGCTATGGTGGACTGTAATCAGCGGAAGAGGCGCCGGCCTTCGTGTTCTGAACATGAATATGACGCTGTTGGCCTAAACTGTCGCTGTGCGGAGAGAATCAAATTTGCCTAGTCACCTTGTGCCTGACTCCTCTGAGGCCGGACGGCAACTCCGGCACCATCTAACAGGAAGGCTTGGTAGTATAAAGACAGTCTTCGCGGCTCTGTCCAAGGGAAAACGGATGTTTTTACTTCTAAGTCTTACTCTATATCTTCATCAATTTCCATAAACGCACGCTCTGGCAGTGTCGACTCTCAAATCGCTCTTTAAAGTGAGCTCTAACACCTCTTAGCATCCGAAAACTTTTCGCTGCTTAAGTGCAGAGTACTTATATAGGCACTGCTCAGTCGAGGATCTTGCGTCGTTACACTACTCATATCACTCAAGACCACATTCGCTAGACCCCGTCCTCCCGTCGCGCAGTACTCCCCCTGAAATATATATCATCAGAATGTCGAAGCCCCTCCGAACCACCACCTCGAGCGTGCCGCCGTCCCCCTATGTCGACCTATGCTTCGGGATCGAGATCGAGCTCGTCGTCTCCGCCAAGCCGGCGATCGTGCACGAGCTTAAAGGACGCTGGGAGACACTGATTGCGGCCACCAGGATAACCGGCACCCCTAAAGAGAAGGAGATGATGACGTACGCACTCAAGCGGAAGGCTCTCGCCGACATCATCGCCGAGAAACTGAGGGTCAAAAATATTCACCTTGTCAACGCGGTGAAGATGTCAGACAGCGAGCCTGACACGCCCAAGGGGTATTCGAAGTGGACCGTCGAGGATGACATGAGCATTAGGGATAACCAAAAGAAGGGGCAATGTGAGAGTCCAGCCCCAGTTTGGCTCCCAGCTACCGATTACCAGTACAGAGTGAATCATCTGATACGAACTAACAGTTTTCCCATACTATACTAGCCACAGTTGCGCTAGAGTTTGTATCGCGAACCATGTCCATCACCAACGACAACTGGGAAGAGGAGCTCCAGCAGTTCTTCCAGGTGCTCCACGAGAACGTCAGCATTCCGACCACAGAGTCCTGCGGCACGCACGTGCACATCTCGCCGAAGCCCAAGTCCTTCAGCGTCTACCAGCTCAAGAACATCACGAAAGCCGTCCTCTTCTTCGGCGAGGACATCAGCGCCAAAACGTGCGTCCGGGCGTCGACCCCGCACGCGACGCCCAACACCGACAAGCTTTCCCCAAATTACAAGGCGCTCTACGACGCGGACAAGTGCGCGGACCTCTTCGCGTCGCTCGACAAGGACCTGAAGACCGTGGACGACGTGTACGCCCTGAGCGGGAGCACCAAGTTCGTGACGTGGAACTTCACGCAGGTCCAGAAGAGCATCGAAGCAAAAAGGTATTTCGGCACTATCGAGTGGCGCCAGCCCCCCGCCGTCACGAACGCGGCCGATGCGTGCGGGTACGTCAGGTATGCGGCCGAGTTCATCGCTGCGGCTATGGCTACGAAGCAGAAGCTCGGCGACGACGACTCTAACACCACTGCTGCTTGGCTGGGCGAGGGGTACACGATCGATCACTTTTTGGCCGCTGGCAGGAAGCTTATCATCCCAGCATCGGAGAGGGAGAGGATTGCCGCTTCCGCTGCCGCTGCCGCGACGGCAAGCACGCCCAGTAATACTACTAGGAGTAGTACTACGCCCTCCACATCGGCGCGGGGGGCCACGGCGGGCCAGCAGCAGCGGTCGACGTCGCGTACGAGCAGCAGCAGCCGGAGCCCGGTCGGACGACAGGCGAGCAGCTCGCGTTCAACTTCGCCGAATTAGGAGGGCAAGTCAACAAACGGGAAGTCGAACGAGGGGTGGGGGCCATAAGGGCGGCAGCAGTAGGGGGGAGGCGACCGCTGCTGCTCATGTAGGGGTTAAGTGAGTATGTATAACGGTTTGGAAGAGAAAATGTGTCGAGAGAATGATGATCTTGCTGCGGGCGGTCCGGGTCACCATTGCCGTCGAGCTGGGCTCTCTCTCCTCTATGTTGTTAGCTTTACGACATTATTGTGTAGGGGGAAGGGGGGAAGGGCATTGCAACTAGTGCTGCATCACCGGGGATTGGCTGCCTGGATGGAGCTGGACTTGACCATCCCCGGCGAATCTGGCCACCCTCGGATCTTTGAGCTGGACTCGAGATGTAGAGGAATTTCTAGACTTGGCTCGGGAAGAAAGTATGTACGGACTGGACGGGGCCAGCAGAGCAACTTTTTCTTACTATGGGTTTGGTTGGCTCCTAGTAGGCCTAGGCACCCTGACCTGATAGGTGACAGAAACTTTATGGCCTAGAAAGAACCTACTTAGTAATTGATCAACAGCTCATGGTGGAAAGTCGAGCCGGTTGAAACAAAGCGGCACTCAACGGCAGACGGTCATGTGCTAGAGGAATCCGTCTGATGAGACCTGTCCTTCGAAGAATGTCGTAGGAGTGTTTTGAACTGGCGCTTCGATCGAAAGGTCCTTCGTTGTTGTCGGTACGACGGTGGCTGTGTCGTGGCTTTCTCCGCCCTCAGCCCTCTTTCACTACATAATAGGAGCTGGGTCTATGTTTCCGCTCCTTCGGAAGTTTAAAATCGACAACGACGAGACTTCGAGTTTGGACTTTTAGCACTCCCAGAGATGACTTCAGATTCTGGTTCGTCCACGCACTTTCAAATTCCGAATATTCTTCCCTGGTTGCTACATAGTTAGTGGTGCCTATCTGGATTAGTACCCAGCCGGGCGCATAACTTGTTCCCAAGTACCTTGGTGGGCGTCTCGCCTTCCTGCCGAAAGGGCATCTGCATGTTGGGGCCGCCTGTTTGTCAGCTGAAGCTATCTAGAAAGTTACATAATAAAGGCTAAGGAGGGAGAGGTGACTGGGTGAAGATCGTGTCGAGAGGACTCCCATTCATGTGCATGATCGACCAGCAGGGTTAGGGGGGCTATGCACTCAGGGCACACCGGCTGGCGGACGAGTTGGCCTGGTGTCAAACAACCCTGAGGCCAATTAGGTGGCTAAGTGGGTGGTGCAAAAGGGGCAGTGAAACCCGTGACATAATTTCGCTGCGGCTTGAGATGAGGGGGAGCTTGGGGTAATGACTGAGTCACCTACCAATGGCGTAGCTTCCAAGCTTCCCAGTGCGGTGGGAGCGAGGGAGATAAGATACTATGACAGGGGCCGGGAGGACTCAAGTCTGGAGGATGGACATCTGCCCTTTGTGGCACCACAATAGCATTCTAGTACCCCTGTCCTAGATGGGTGGTAGCCGTTCGGACTTCGAACGAGACTTAATTCGGACTCGGACAGCTTGTGCTACCTTGACTACGGCGGTGGCTGGTCGCTGCATGCCGACCTACACAGGCCGTAAGAGGCGCTGTGATGTGGCCAGCTCGGCGGGCAGACCCGACCCTGTTTGACCAGCCCTGTGACCCTCAACAGCGGCAGCAGCAGCACCTGTCGAGGAGATTCCTGGGGCCTTCGCCTGCGTTCTTGATAATTAGGAATGGCCAAGGGGAGCTGAGGCCTGAAGGGTCTTCTGCTCGAAAACGATGGAATTGAAAACTCTCTCCCTCCTTCTTACCTCACAAAGTAATCATTACCTAGATGATAGCTTCGGGTCAGGCTTCGCCGGCTGGCGTGATCTCATGTAGGATCATCCAAAGAAAGACCACTAATTCTTTGGGGGATGGGGGGATTCTTCGCAGCACCGCTGTCCCTCCCTTCCTTGTTACGTCGTTGGCCAGAAAGGGTAACCTCCCTGCTCCATCTGCCGTGGCGCAAGAACACATATGTGGCGAAATCAGATTTCTCCCTCAGAGGTGCGGTGGGGGTGGCGTAGCTTCGCCGATTCGCCAATGGGAAGCTTTCCGAGGTAGTGGTACTGGGATGCACTGCGAGGACTTTTCGCTTTGACTCCTCCTCCCGAGCGCTTCCTGCCAACTGCCTACCTACCTTACCTACCACTGCGGCCCCCACAATGACGCCTTTCCCTCCATTGCATGTGAGGTGGCGGTTCAACCCGCCAATCCGGCCAGGGTCCTATCGGAACGTGATCACGTGCTACTACTATCTAGGCACCTAGGTACCTACCCTGCCTATCTGCCTAGGTAGGGTAGGTAGGTAACCAACACGAGGCTTAAAAATCGCTGGCCATGGTACCAAGGCTACGGTGAGGTTGACCGACGTCGCTACTCAGCCTACCATCCACGACGAGGTTGGTGCCAACAACGGCAACAACAACAAGACCGAAACCGGTCGCGAGGCCGAGCCAACGTTGCTACCAGCGCCATTCTCCAGACCTATCAACTGGCCTTTGGTTTGTGGCTTGGTTGCTACCGGAACAGGGGGACGACGACCATCATCACCTGTCGCTCGCCTGCAGCAGTGGCCGACCCGCAGCAGTGATTCATTTTCCGCCCTTCGCTGTGACGAGAAGAATCATGGTTATCATCTCTTCCCTCGCGGTCCCGGGCCTAGGCCGGCCTCAGGCTGGGTGCAGCTGGCGACTCAAGGAGGCAAAAAGAGAATCCTCGTCTTTGGAAGGGAATCATGGGCCCATGGAACTTCAGGAACGTTTTCTGTAACTGACTAACCCTCACAGAGAGCCCAGCCAGCCCAGGCCCTCGGCCAGCTCGAGCAGAGATTCCAGTGGTCATGGAATGCGGTGGACGGGCTGCTCTGCGAAGTGAAGATGTTACTCAAAGGCAATGTAAAGTACCCAGTGATTCTGAGCGGGATGCTGGCCTCTATAAAGCGCCCACCCGGCACCGCCGATGAGTCTGTCTCTGTTTCGCAAATCCAGACTCTCACTCACTCAGAAATATCTTTCAACACGCACTCATTCATTCTTTTATATATTTCCACTTCCCAGTCATTAATCACCCCCCACAGCAGCCAACAAAAACAAACCACCAAGCAACACCGAGCCTTATCCCACCCGCCCCCTCCGGTGTCATCAATCAAAATGTGCTGGTACCGGATATACCAGTACGAGTGCACCCACCAGACCGGCTGGACGTGGGCCAGGGCGTGCAGTCGCTATCCCAACTGCAACAGGCAGTGGCACGAAAACGGCATCTTCATGAAGCGCGGCCTCTGCCCGGCGTGCCAGTACGACCCCGACGCGAAGCCCAGCCCCAAGCCGGCGCCCGACCCCAACGGCGGGGGTCACAGTGGGGGTGGAGAGCGGCGGGGGAGGAGGAGGAGGAAGCCCGCTCCCAAACAGTAGGGCAATTACCTAGCTGAGCAGGTCACTGGGTACTACTTAGTACCTACCGTTGAGCTGGTTCTCGGTGTTGTTGTTGGCTTGTCTTCACTTGAGCTGGGGGCGATTAGGACGGACCTGGCTAGGTCTAGTAGTCCCACATCAACCGGGTGGGGATGGACTGCTTCGAGCTGGACTCGGAACATTTCCTGGCGCCGGCCGCCTGCAGCCGTCAGGTGCTCAGCTAGCTGTGTATGGAGGCGGAAGGTTGGAGTGGTAGTTGATGTAGTGTTGGGAGTCGGAGTCGGCCAGCCAGGCTGCTGGGCAGGTTGGGCTGATGGTGTGTTGGCCCGAGACTACACGGTCTTTTCTCTGGTCACTGCGGAATGGCCTAGAGCTAGACTCGGCATTCTCAGTGATCAAACTCCCCGCTTGGATCTCTTGAGCTAGACTCGAGATCCACGGGATGTGTTGGGACTTTCGTTTTTTTGGGAGGACGCATGGACTGGGCAGGGATAGAGCACACTTGTTCTTTTCCTCTCTGGGTTTAGTGAACGTCAATGAGGTCTTATTAGCTAGTAGAATATTGCATAGCAGGACTATTGCTAAATTCTCTGTCTGGCGAAGGAAGTTTGTAAACAATCAGTGTGACGATTATACGTTCCGTTCACTGAGCTTGCTCGGCCGTCTAATAGACGCTCGGTGATGGCTCTGCGCTAGTTGCTCGTCTCTGCCTCTCTGGCCGGTCTCAGCGGCGGCTCGAGGATGCTATCAGAGCTTCTCGGACCGCGTCGGCCCCTTCCTAACGTAGATGCACAACATGCTGTCATCCTTCTTGCCAAAGTGCGGATGGACTGGGAACGGCAGCTCGACATAGTGGGTACGGATCATATCCTCGACACGAGGAGATATTTCGTCGCCCCTGTTGGACAAAGGGCAAAAAGAGAAAATACTGCTGGTTAATCACAATCACCCATTTGTTTCTGGCTGGCCTGGCTTGACCCGACTTGCTTGGCTTGACTTGGGAAATAAGGGCGGGTACATGCTCGGGACGAATGCGACTTACGGAGAGCAGCGGCCATAATATGCGCGGTCTGCTCTTTGTTTCCGATAGACCCGATCCCAGACCATAACCGCCGGTTTCGCAATGTCGGTGATAATCTGTCGGATGGGCGTCTCCGGAGCAAGAGAAAAGACGACGCTCGAATCGTCCACCTTGACGAACCCGCGCGGGTTGTCCAACACGGTAAACCCCATTTCCGAAAGGGCCTCGCGGTCCTGGTCGTGATAGGCGGGGTCCTGAGCGTACAAACCGACTGCCTCCTCCCCGCTGACGGCAGCCGCATTGCCGATTCTATCCTCTTTGGGTTGCTTCCGCTGCCGTGCGGCGAAGAAATCTCGAAGTGTAAGGGCCAACGCGTGCTGCGTCGCGAAGCGTTCGCCAGAGGTGACGGAGGAGACGTTGGAGCACGTGAACGCGACGACTTTGTCGACATGTGGGAAGGCATCATCAGCAGCGTCCACGGCAGCCGCCGCCGCATCGAGGGTTGCTACAACTTCCCTACACGCCTCGCTCGCGTCCCATTCGGTCTTCTTGAGCCGCAACTTTGCCAACGTCTCGGTCGCCGAGTGGAGAGGTTCGGGTCTCTCTCCCTCCGCGTCTGTTCCGCCTCCGAACGCCCGAGCATAGAATAGCCTGGGGCTCATGCTCAGGAATGCGTGATCAGGGTTGAAAAGGTCCACGTCGGTTGCTGCGAGCGAAGTGAGATCGCTGGCTCCTCTGAACGTAATCATGAGCTTCAGGCCGCTGTTTCAGGCGCGCTCCCACAGTATCGTAATAGATGTTTAGCGGGACAGACAGAAACGTAGGTAATAAAACGCCATTCACGCCGCTGGTGAGAGAGGGCACACGTGCCACGAGCACTTACATCTCCTTCGTGACGGGGTCGTCGGCGACGACTGCGAGCGGGAACTCGACGACCTTTCCATCGATGCCCTTCAGGGTGAACGTGAACGAAGCGGGTGGTTCGGTAAGGACGCCCCACAGACCGGCCTCATCGATCTGTCGGGATATGTCTCTCATGGCGTCCTTGGTGAAAAACGTCATCCCTGAATCGTAGAGCCTTTCGATCTCTGGCGTGATTTTCCGGATGGCTGCTCTGTTCGCCATTCGGTCCTCGATGCACAATCGTCCGAGACGGTCGGCCGCGTCGACTGCCTCGATAACATGGTCAGGAAGTGTCGGGGGATACGCAGGCATGATAGCTCGCGCGCTTGGTTATTTGGGCGTCAACGAGGTAATAAAAAGAGCAAATCGGAAGAAAAGCAAAGTCCTGTGTGACCACTGCAGGTGGTGCAAGATTCTGGGAATGCGGGGTCCAGCGACATCGGCAATGCAACCACATCGATGAGCAAGCACGCTTGCATGCATGATGCCAGGCACGAAATCCTTCAAACCTCAGGCAGCTGGTCTTAGGTCAAGACCGTTCCGAAGCAAATCTGAACCCTACTAGCATTTAGAAGCATCGTCGCGGGGCTGTCACGGCTCCCTGTATTATCATTTTAATATTTAACCACCCTTTTTTTGCTTCCCCGTGGACGCTCGCATCACATTGGGAACTATGGCCACGTCCAAAATTGGTCATCACCAGCCACCACATCATTTGCACATGAGGCGAGTCAATGGGGGGGGGGGGGGGGGG
>PYST01000136.1:65463-97257 GCA_003049485.1 Ophioceras dolichostomum
GGGGGGGGGGGGGGGGGGGGGAACAAACTAGGTAGGAAACCCATTCCAATGTAATAACAAATGATGAAAAGAGCTATCTACTAAGTATAAACCATCCGCCGCATATCCACCCAGCTGGCGATTTGGTCACATGGTTCGACTTAAAATAAGACAGCGTTGTGAAACCATCTTATGGTAGCAGGCGGAGGTGTCGGAGGCGGGTTTATTGCTGGTCGGGAGGGGGTTCTTCCTTGGCCTTTTTCTTGGCCGCCTTTCCATCTCGTAATACCGCTTCAGCAGATCCTCTTATACGATTGGGAGGCCGGCAGGTCAGTTGGCGATCCGAGCGTGTAGATTGGGGCAAAAAGCGATAGAGGGGGATATACCGCGGTCAGCTTTTTCGACGTATACATAGCTATGCTAATAATCGTTAATAATCTCGGTTATAACCTTTGCGTCTTAACCGAGCAGTAGTGGAGGAAAGGTGTTGGGAAATGATATGAGTTCTCTCAACCTACCTGATTAAATATCTCTAGGGCTGAGCGCGGCTCTCCTTTGCGAGGGCCGGACGGCTCCCAACAAAGCCAGGCCGGGCAGAAATGCTACAAGACACGCTCACTGGGATTTTAGTAATTAGGGCGTTTTTAGTTCCGCTGCCAGTTTTTCGTTTTCCCATATAAAATCGGCTGCTCCCAGTCACTCCTGGCTTCTGGAAGCTGGAAGTGGCTCTCTAGGAACCAAATCCCTACGCAAAATATCCGGGCATGTGCCACGCTGGCCAGGGTTTTGTAGATCACCTCGGAATTGGTCTGAAACGGTATAATCAGCGACAAACCAGTTATTCAGGAAAAACTGCTGGGAAGCTGTTTTTCATAGTTGCTCGTAGATTTCTTTTTCTTGCAGGCCTCCCAAGGCCTTTCCCAGGGCCTTTCCACGGGGGCTTTCCCAGGCTCGTCGTGAGGCCACCACCAGTGTAACTCCGCCCCCTAACCACCTATTGACTCCTATATCCTAATTCATACAAGCTAACCGGGAATTAGTTGGGACTAGTAACCAAGTAGGCCGATTAGTCAAAGCTTACAAACGGCCACCTCGAGGTAGAACCAGGCCACTTGCTGGACTTTCGCGTCTTTGGAACGGTATCCTCAAGTTGCCGGTCCGACTAGTGCAAGCTGACCGCCCCCTTCACTTGGATTATTTCGCTCGACACCATCTCGGCCCCTGCCGTACTTGCGCCGCCAACACGGCCAAGGCTCATTCCCAGTTCTTGTTACGATAGATCGGTCGTATCCTTGCGGAAGCGTCGGATTGCTAACGCCGAAAACGCTAGTACCTCGTTACGTCATTCACCTGCTCCGTAGCCGTAGCCCGTAGCTGAATGGACTTGATACAAGCCTTGGCGCGTCTGCAGGAGTCGCTCTGATGGCCCTTACGCGACCTTGAGCATAGTAATATTAACAAGAAAGTGAGCACTTAATGGGGACCTAGTTGATCACAATCTGTGCCTTACTGAGTAACGCAGCTTTGAGTTCAACGAACTCCTTAAAGAACCCAGACCAAAAAGAAAAAAAGAGAGATATGGAGTAACACAAGAGGGAAGAAGGAAGGGCCACCGCTAGGTTCTCGAGCCGACAGGCTACATGCATAATCCGCTTGATGACCCCTCTACTGTTCAGAATATTTCTGGTCCGGTGGCTTCTCTATGGCCAGGTAAATCTTGTCCATAGACTATCTACGACGCCTCCCATCGAGTCGGGCCTTTCCTAACGTAGAGGCACAGTTCGCCTTTAATGCTAAAATCCGGGTGTGCAGGGAACGGTATCTCGATGTAGTGAGGGCGTATCATCTCCTTTGTCCAACACGGTTATTCCCATTTCCGCGAGGGCCTCGCGGTCCGCGTCTGCGTACATTGGATCTTGCGCGAAGCAGCTGACCTTGCTGACGCTGACCCTATCAGCCGTGCTGGCGGCATCCTCGTCCTCGCCTTCGCCTTCCCCTATCTTGCGCTGCTGTTGCTGCCGTGCAGCAAAGAAGTCCCTCAGAGTAAGGGCCAGCGCGTGCTGAGAGGCGTGGCGGTCCCCGTCTGACGAGGAATATGACGCACAGTCGCAAGCAAAGGCGATCACTTTGTCAACACGAGAGAGGTCCCAGTCTGAATCAGCGTCCTTGTTATTAGCGGCCGCCAGACTTCCCAGGCTTTCCAGGACTTGCCGACGCTGTTCGCCGGTGTCCCACTCCTCCTTCTTCCGCTGGAGCCTGGCTAGGGTCTCGGCCGCAGACTGATGCCAGTTGCGCCACCACACGCCTTCCTCGTCTGTCGTGAAGGAATGAGCGCAGAAAGCGCTAACGCGCATTGTGAGGAACGCGCGGTCGGGATAGAAGTCGTCCGCACAGAAAGCGGTAAGCACCATAAGCTTGTCGGCGGTGCGGAATACAATGGTAAGGAATTCTTCCCTCTTTTGGGAGCGGGTGAGACACAATGTGGGTGAATTAGCAGATACGAGGGGCACACGATATGGTCTGCCCGTTCCCCCCGTGTTGGCCCGTAGAGGCCCTATCACCGTCATGTAATTAGGCATCTCTACACATACTCTTCGCGAGGATCGTGGCGTTGATGTGGCAAAAGAGGAATGAGCCCCTGTCGCCATCGCTCCCCTCTTTCCCCCATTTCAACGGTAAGCTCGACGGGATCACCGTTGATACCCTTCAAGGAGAACTTGAGTGAGGCCCTCCTTGTTTGGATGCCTGTCATTCTAGACTCTTGAATCTGAAGTGCTATGTTTCTCATTGCGTCCTTGGTGAAAAGAGGTATCTCAGACTCGTACAGTCTGTCGATCTCCACCGCGGCTCTACAAATCGCGGCTCGGTTGGCGACCCGGGATTCGATACACTCCTTCCCGAACATCACCAAGTTGGCCGCATTGACGGAATTGATAACATGTTCGGGAATTGGAATAGGATAAGCAGGCATGACTGGTGTGTTTGCTTTGATCTAGAGACCGCAATCTTCCGTACCTACCTTGGCACGTAAAGGAGAAGATGATTAACGAGATGTCTGCGGGGTTCAGTGACGTTGGCATCAGAACGGGCATGAATGTTACAAATGCATGCCTTAGGCAGCCAATTTCACTCTGCTCTCTGCTCCGTTTAACTACCTGAGTTTGGATCATCTGTACCGGAGTCAACAGTGAGCACTCGATACAGGTATTAGGTATAATTACTATGTACCTAGTACATAACTGATGAGTGCCTCGGTCCTACTTCAGTTCCTCCCCCCTCATTTCTCGTCAGAGCAGCGACGCTCCTCCAATCACTCCTCGGCTTCTAACAATATCTCGGCCGAGTCGCCAGTACTGACATGGTTTGTCGCTCAGCTTTCACCCTCGGCTTAGTACTTCTTGCTCTCGCGCTTGGTGTCGCGTCCGGGACACTCCTGGTCCTGGAGAGGCTGTCTGGAAGACCTTGGTTCCCAAGACGACTATCCAGAGGGTCTCGGGTCCTTATAAGAGTGTCCGGGAGACCTGGGAGACTGGGAGGAGGGGGAGGAATGGTAAGAATGGGAAGAATGCGAAGAATATGGAGGGTTGGCAGAGGGTGAGGCATGGGAAGAATGGAAAGAGTGGGAAGAGTGGGAAGAGGGGGAGGACTGGGAAGACCGCCGGCGCTGATCGTCAGGGGGGTCACGTCACGGACTCGGAGCAGCTGGTCGGTCGTCATCGTAAATGCACTCCGGGCACACGCCTCAGCCCGGCCCTTTGCTACGAACCTAGACCGGAGGGGAAAAAAAAGGGGGAAGAAACAACCGGGAAAGGCAAGTGGCACAAAAAGGAAAAATGAGTGAAAAAAGAACACTCTCCCGCCCAGAATTGAACCCGGGTCTTGAGCGTTACAAGCTCGCATACTATCCACTATACTACAGGAGATGAAGCGTGGGGCGAAGTTGTGGCCGGTGGAGCGACGACAACGAGTCGGCAACTGGAGAAGAGAAAGGAGATGGGCTGATAGGAGGAGACTGTTGACTACTAGTACTAACACGAACTCGGCCAGCCTTACGGCTTGGCAGAACTTTTTGTCAATTATGTAAGTCGGATTCACAGAACACGCTTCAGTGACGATTTCGAGCTCAAGTGAAGGAGCTTGGAATGGAGATTTGACCTTATGATCGCCCAGAGGGCTTTCTCTCCTGTTTGCCAATGGGCCTTGAAGAGAAAAAGGAACGAGATAGGAGCGCCTCGCCTTAGCAGTTTACGATGGCTCGCGAGGGGCGGCCTCGTTGCAATTAAAGTGGGCAGGTGATTGTACGGCATTTGGGACGCGGGCTTGAGTGCAGGTTGGGAAGGACCAAGCGTCCCACCACCAATGAGTTGACCAAAACACACGAAAACAAACAAAAACAATGCATTCTTGTTTTTCCTTCCGGAAATATGCTGTTATTTACAAACTGGCTACCCAAAGATCGGTCTATTAAAAGATTTTGCTGTGTTCAGTCTAGACATTTTCCACATGGCTACCGCGACCAGGTTGGGCTTGTTCGCGACCAATGGCTGAATAAAAGAAACCCGCGGAGAACGATGATGAGTGAGTAGGTGATCACAATCATAAATCGCATCGAGCCCCACCAGAAAGTGGTCTGTCTCGCTCAATGCTTTCAGAGTAACACAGCCAAGGCGCCCGCAACAAACGAAACAGCCAGCGACATCCCGGCCACCAGCATGCCGTTGCCCACGGCGAACCGCGACGCGGCGCTACCCGAACCGCCACCGCCCGACGACCCGCCCGTGGCGCTGCTGCTCGCCTGGGACAGCACAGCGCTGCACTGGCTCGCGGACGCCGCCGTCTTGATGGTGGCCATGCCGCCGAAGTCGCAGGCGGACCCCGCCGACTTCTGGTTCGTGTAGTACGAGTTGAGGGCGTGGCCCAGCTTCTCAGTGGCGTTGCACATGGAGTAGAGGCCGTACGTGCCCGTGGACGCGTCGCTGGAGATGCCCGCGCAGGCGGTCTTGTCCAGGCCGCAGACGGTGCCAAAGAGGGAGCCCAGCGCCGTGGCGTTGCTGGCGAGCTTCGAGGTGGGCACGCACGTGAGGGTCGAGTACATGCACTCGCACACGGTGGAGTTGGGGGAGGGAGGCAGCGAAGAGGCGGCGGCCCAGCGGCTGGCGCCCGTGGCGGACGGCTGGACGGCCGGGCAGGCCTGGGCGGAGTTGGAGGGAGTGTACGCGGGCGCGGCCGTGCCGGCCGGGTAGCCCGACTTCGCGATTTGGGTGGCGAGCGCGCCGAAGTCCTTCATGGTCGTGAGGGAGCTGCCCGACAGCGAGACGAGGCCGTAGTCGTTCTGCTCCTGGAAGTACTCGTAGACGATGCCGCCCGACCACACCTTGTTCATGTCGTTGCTGTACAGGGCGCCAGTCTCCTGGAACACGCGCGCGGCGGCCCCTCCCGGGTTCTGGCAGCCGTACTCGCTGAAGAAGACGGGGATGTTGAACGACTGGAAGAACTTGGTGCGCTCTTGGTAGCCGCTCGTCTGGAACGTGCTCTGGCCGCACCACTCGTAGATGTTGTACCCCCAGAAGTCGACCGAGTCCGACGCGGCGCCGCAGTTGAAGTACTCGGCCAGGTTGTCGCGCGTGTCCGAATCGTCGTTGGTCGCGTAGCCGACGCCGAGCCAACGGCCGAGGTTCTTGGACGCGATATACTTCTTGGAGTCACGGACTGCTGCCTTGACGAACGCCGAGGCCGCGGTGTTCGTGTTGTTGTTGGTCACCTCGTTGCCGGCGAAAAAGCCGATTGTATTGGTGTACTGGCTGAGGTTGTCGATGACGCTGGCGTAGCGCGCGAACTCGTCGGTCGTCCAGGCAGGGTTGTCGCGCTCGATCGAGGTATCGGGGGAGGACAGGTCGGCGATGACGTAGATGCCGGCGGCAGCGAGGGCGTTCATGCAGGTGCTGTGGTCCTTCGTCGGGTCGATGGCGTAGACGCGGATCGTGTTCGTGCCCAGCTGCTGCAGAAATGGGATGTCGCGTTGGCAGGAGGCCGCGTCCGCCAGCGGGTCGTTGAGATGCGCGTCCGACACGGTGCTGTCGCCCTGGCCGTTGACGTTGACGCCCTGCTGGTACGCAACGCCGCGGATGTAGAACTGCGAGCCATTGCCCGAGAAGAAGAGGAATTGACCCTGCAGAGAGATTGAACCAGGACGACGATCAGCTGTTACGAGATGCCCCTGCAGATGAACAATGGAGAGAGGAAACAAGATTTCTAGCCCACCTTAGCAACGATAGGATCCAAAGCCGCCAGCGCCCCGCAGGCCAAGAAGCCGACGCCCAGCGCCGCGCCAAGCCGCGATGATAACGATACCATCGTGATGGTCGTGATTTGATGATATCTTGTGTTCTGCGCCGCGTCGGGACTGGAATAGCTTGAGCTGTGAGATCTCTTGGCGCCAATGCGGGGGACCGCCCAAATGCCGCTCGATTGCTCTTTTTTTACTGGGCGATGGGCTGGGCAGGGCGACACTGCAGGGGGGATTGAGAAGCTTCAATGAGACAAGCGTCCCCTCAAGAAAACGAGTGACAGGGGAGCACAAAAAGATTAAAGGAAGGTCGCGAAATAGGAGATGGAAAGAAAAGGGAAGGGTTTGATAATGATGAATTCGTATGAAGGAGAAAGAAAAAGGAGAAAGGGAAAGAGTGCGTTGCGTGAGTGTTTGGGACAGAAGGAATGAGGATACCATTGGATGCAAAGTGTCAGGGGTAGAAAACAGCCGGTAGAGAACGTGCACAGGGAGGGTCATACAAGCGCGGTGGGAGAGACCAGAGAACCAGGGAATTTCTGAAAGTATCTGTCAATAGTGTCCATCCCGTAACAGTACAGCCGCAAGCTGCTCAGCGGCGAAGGCAAATCCGTCCCATCAATCCCGTTCCATCCGATCCATCCGATCGGTCAATCATCAATCGCTGACTGCGAGTGGAGCGGAGGAAAGGGGTGGCCGACCCTCTGAGGAGACGTTTCGCGTCTCGGCGATCTGCCACCGACCCCACATGCCCATTGCCTTTCAACACAGCGTTAGGAGAAAAACTGGAAAACCGCTATTTTTTTAATTTTTTTTACGTCATCCAATTGCCAGTGTGATTCCAGTCCCTGGAAGAATACGAAGAAAAGAGGGGCTGACCAACAGCCCAGAAACAAATATAGTTCGACCGGACCGGCTGGAAGGGCTGCACACGTTGAAGGTGAAAACTCTCACCGATGACGCAAACAGGGAGCTGCCGTGAAAGCCCCTGACAGATCAACGCTAGCCACATTAGCCAGCCGATGGTGGATGCACCAACGTCTCGATGCGGCATGGCTTTGATGTTTTGTCATTAGCTTCAGCAACTGGACGTCTGATCGAGACGGATTGACAGTGATGGATGCACGAGGCTAGGAATATTTATTGATACGTCTCCCTGGCGCTAGTCGTTGAGGCTATGAACATTCAAAATGAGCGTCAAACGAACAGTATCGCTAGAGTTATTTAGGAGGCCTCCTTAGGGACGGCGTGTCGTGCCGAAAAGTCGGCCTGATTCTCGGCCCGAGACCCGTGCCTACTTACCCGAAAGCACCAAAACAGAGCTGCAGATTGTTACCTTCTCGCATTGCTTGCCTGTCCAGTAGGTATCTACCTAAACATTACTCGTCAGGCTCATCTTGCTCGATGCCACCATCCACGTCCTCATCGTAAGAAGTATCAAACGTGACGTCACCTGCGGGGATCTCCGGCTGTGCCAGCAGCCGCACCGGCGCCGGCGGCGTCGGCGATGGCGCTGAGGCGGGGCTCGGAGGGTCCTGCCATTCGTCCCGAGTACTCTCCACAACGAACCTGTGCATCCCGTCGTCCTCTTCCTCCGCTTCTTTTTTGTCGCCTTCTTCATTACCGCCGCCTTCTTTTCCTCCTTCCTCCTCATTATTCGCCTTCGCTTTCTTCCGCTGCTTCTTCCTCTCTACAGCGTTCAACGAGTCTTCCGTCCCCATAATCTCAGCAGTATGGAACGTATCTACCGACGCGAGGCACTTCTTGCATACGACGAAGTCCTGGCAGGTCCGACAACAGAAGGTCAAGCCGTAGATAGCCTGGAACGTGGGGGTTAAGGAAGGGGAGGGGGGAGAAGTTAGGCAGGCATATCTTGCATCAACCAAACCAGCAACGAAGAGCAAAGACCAACAAAGGAAAACGGTTGGCTAGACTTACGCTCAGACAAATATCACAAATGCTCCGCCATACACTCCACTTCCTCGCTGTGCTTCTTTGTTCCTCTCCCCTCTCCTCACCATCAGACGTAGCAGCGGCTTCGCCATCCTCCTCCTTCCCCTCGTTCTCCTTTTCTTCCCGCGAAGGAACCCACTCCAGTCCATACCTCAGCAGCCCCATGACCTCCTCATCAGCGCCGCACCTCTCCGCCAGCTCCAGCAGCGACAGTACCTCCTCCCTCTCCTCCTCTTTCTCCACCCCCTCGCTGGGTCCGGGCCGCCTACCGATCCTACACTTGACATCCCGAGTATGGTCGGCGCCTAGGCGGAGTAGCGCCCTCACCACGTCGGCGACGGAGTCGCGTTTGTCCGGCCTCGACCCGTATGCCTCGCCCCAGCGGCCCGATCCAGGCTGGGCCGCGGGCCGTACGGCCCAGCACAGCGGCGTCCATCCGTCGGCGTCGGCTACGTTGAGGGCGTCGACGAAAACGCGGGGACGCATCGTTGCTGCCGCTGCTGTTGACGTCGTGACGAGCGAGAACCTGGAAGCGGAAGGAGAGGACGACATCATCGCCGCCCCGGCCACCACCGAGCTTGAGATCGAGAGGGCCGTCCCACTGATGGTGATTGACGAACCGCCGGGGGAGTAGTTATCCCTATCCCCTGACAGGGTCGGCCCATTCGAGGTAGTAGTAGAAGCCGCCACTGCTTGGGAGGAGAATATGGACAGCCCGCCCCCGCCAGCGACCATGGAAGACGACAGCCCCACTCCCCCAACCCCGATGCCGCCCACGACGACCTCACCGCAAACCTCCCCATACGGCGTCGCACTCCTGGCCCTCCTCAGCGGCTGCCCAACACCACCACTTCCCCCACCACTAACTGACCCCGCTACAACGCGCGCCACAATCTCCTCCAGCGCCTTCACGTCCCCGAACTGCGCGGCCCAATGCACCACATTCTTCCCCCACTTGTCACTCACCAGCACGTCGTCACCGCCACTGCCGCCTGAAAACGCGCCGAGAGCGGCCCTGAGGCTAGCCACACCGCCCGCGGCCGCGAAGTGTAGCGGCATGCGGCCCGTGGGCTCGTGCACGCGCGACACTAACGCGCCGCAGTCGACCAGATACTTAATGATGGAGACGCCCGCGCCGCCCAGACACGCGGCGGCCAGCGGGGTGAGGAACGTGCCCCTCGCGGCGCCGTCGACGTCCGCGCCGCGCCGGATCAGCTCGCGGGCGATCTGGTCCGCGCTCGTCATGCCGGCCGCGACTATGGCGTCGAACTCGGTTTGGAGCTCGTCGTTGCCGCCGTCCGCACCCGCACCACCACCACTATCCTCCGCCGTTGCAGCAGCAGCAGGAGGAGGCTCGTCTCTGCGGCCTCCGCCTCTGCGGGAAGAGTAATAGTTGTCGGCCTCGATGGGGAACGGCAGCAGCGCGGCCGTCAGAGCGGTGCTGGCCTGCGCGAGCGGGACGACCATGTTCACGTCCGCGCCGCGGTCCAGCAGCGCGAGGACGTGCGCGCGGTCGGCGCGGCGCGCGGCGATCATCAGCGGGGTGCCCCTGGCGTCGGCGGCGAGGTCAACGTCGACGCCAGGCAGCAGCGGCGGCTTGTTCATGTTCTTGTTCTTGGTCTTCCGCGTCGCCGCGAGCAGGAGGTCCGCGAACTCCGTCATGCCCTGCGCGAGCGCCCGGTGCAGGGGCGCCATGCCGCCGTCGTCCTCGGCGTTGAGATCGGCGCCCGCACGGACGAGCATGCGCAGGCACTCGATATTGGACGTGGGGTCCGCCTGCGCCAGCGGCGTGCGGCCCGTGCTGGTGCGGGCCTCGATGTCGAGGAGGCCGCCTCCCCGGAACTCGAGCAGCACGCGCATGATCTCCGGGTCCGTGGAGAGCGCGCGGTGGACAAGCGTCACTTTGGAAGTGCTGTTCCCCAGCGTGGCCCCCAGGTCCGCGCCCGCCTCGGCCAGGATGCGCACCATCTCGGCGTCCCGCACGTAGCCGACCGCGTCCCAGATCGGCGGCCAGCCGTACGCGTCGCGCACGTCGAGGTCGACCTTCTGCGCGACGAGGAGCTTCACCGCCTCGCGGCTCCCGGCGCTGGACGCGGAGCTGATCGGACGGACGCCCGAGGGGCTGGCCATTTGTGGGTCGGCGCCTCCGGACTCGAGCAGGAGGCGCAGCATCGTGGCGTCCTTCATGCCCGCGAGGTAGTGGATCAGTGGCACCGACTCCGCGTCGGAGACCGTGTCCAGCTTTGGGCCGTGCTTGAGGAGCTCTTCGAACACGCCGCGGTTTCCTTGGATGGCGGCGTGGAAGATGGCGGGTCTGTTGTCCCTGTCTACGTCGTCGATGTTGGCGTCGTGGCTGAGTAGCCAGCGTATCATGGGCAGCAGGGCATCCCCGGATTGACAGGCGAACATGAGCGCTGTGCGATCGTTATCGCCTGGCGACCTGGCGTTGACGTTGAGGGGCGGTTTATTGGCGACGAGTAGGTCGCAAATGGCGAGCACAGTGTCCATGTCGGCGCCAGACTCGGGATCGGCGTCCTTGTCCGCGCCGAGGGCAGCGAGGCTGACGAGTCTGTGCAACAGCGGCGTTCGGTCGTCGGTCATCTTGTCCGGGTCCGCGCCAGCCGCAAGTAGCAGGCTGACGCAGCTGAGGCTGCGGCCGCCCAGAGCGGCGATGGACAGCGGCGTGATCTCGTTGGGGGCATCCAATGCCAAGTAGTTCGGGTCGGCACCGCCCATGATGAGGACCTGCGTGGTCTTGTGAAAGCCGTAGCTGCACGCGCTTGTGAGAGGAGTCCACCCGCTGCTGTTCTCGGAACGTTCTCGCACATCAGGACGAACGCCGCAGTCGGTGAGGGCCGCCGCCATCCTCCAGTTCCCATTGTAGGTCGCGGCGAGGAGTGGAGATTCCGGGATCCGGGCCTCGACACACGAGCGATTGTGCTCGACCAGTGCCCGCATGACGTCCACGTGGCCCTTCAGCGCTACATCGTACATGATTCCGCGCTGGATGTTGTGGTTGTTCGTGCGGAGCACATCTCCGAGCCTGGCGCCGTGGGCCAGGAGAACGCGAACTGTGGATGCGTGGCCGAGGTAAGCCGCCATGTATAGCGGCGAGGGGAAGAAGTTGGTCTGTGGCAACTGCCCTGCTTTTGCCTCAGTCTTGGTCTGCGGGTCCGTCTTTTCGTTCCCATTCCGGTCGTCCGGCTTCTCATCCTGATCCTGGTTGTTGTCTTGGGCAATGATTTCATACTCATCTGGCTCCTTTTTCTGCTTCTTTTCTTCTTTGACCCTGTCCTTGTCCTGCGGGTCGGGTCGCGCCCCGTCGTCGAGCAGCATGCCTGCGAACCAGGCCATGTCCAGCCACGCCGCTGACCAGAGCAAGGAGTCTGGGAGGGTCGCGCCAATGCCTGGCGATCGTGCGATCAGCCTTTCGGTGATGATCACAGCCAAGCCAGAGTTCACGGCCCTGACCGCTGCAGAAACCGCATCCACGACCGTAGCGATCCCACGATTGTCCCAATGTCCATCCTCATTTCCAAGGATGTCACCTTCTGTGGCCCCCGGCTCCGGGGGATCCTGAAGGCCCTGAGAGTCCTCGAGGTCTCTGAGAAGCTCCAAGGCGAGTCCGTTTGATCCACTCCCTGCGGCAGCAACAAGGCACTGCCCGAGAAGGCCGTTGGCTCCATTGGCCTCCGCATTGATTGCTCTGCGGGTCTGATCAACCGACAACATGCCGAGTCCAGCCAGCACTGGAATTGCGGACTTCGGCGGGTCTGGCTGCTGGGAGAACGGGCTGCTCATTCGCCAGTAGCATTGCGCCCAAGGCCTCAGGAGCTCCCCAGTCGGACCGGAAATGATGGACTCGATCACACTAGAGATGTACGGCTGTGGACACCGCAACAGGTGGAATGGTAGGGCTTCCACCACGTAGAAGCGCAGGTCGTTTGCGTCGGTTACAAACGGAGAGGGCAGCACGTATCTTTGCTGTGCCTGGTGCTCCAGCTGTGGGTCATAGCCTAGGAGCAGTATTGTTTCGACCGAAGTTACCGTGTCCAGGCAAAAAGCCGCGATCTCCTTATGTGCCGACTCACCACTTTGGCACCAAACGGGCCGAGCAGCCAAGGCCTCGTGGTCGGGACATGGGAGGAGCGGCGGGACGTCTCGACGAAGCATCACCTGGTCAGAGCTAAACTCAGCCACCGCACGGAGCTGGGACTTGAGCTTGACTACGGCATTGTCTAGCTCGGTCGGAGATGCACGTCGGTACGGCTCACAAGCCCCTGTGGCGGTGGTGTCCGCTAGTCCGGTCGCTGCCGGGACGGCCCTCTTTGGCTGGTGAAGCAGGACGTCCGCCAGCTCCCGTGGGCTCAGAGGACGGCTTCCGCATACAATCCAGCTCAGAGCCCAGCTCAGGCCGTCAGGGTTGCCGCTGGAGCGGAGGAGCTTGTCGAGCACGAGACTCAGGTCATCTTCTGGTGCCACGAGCTCACAGGCAGCAGAAAACTTGGCCAGAGATTGCAAGGACGGGTCGTCATCCGGCCACCCGCTGTGCCGCTTCACGAGTTTGATGATTTCATGGAACTTGCAGCTTTCCATGTTTTCGAGCCTGGCTAGGGCGGTCTTGATACGGTCCCTTTCTGATTCGACCGGACAACGACGTGCGAGATCATCAATGGTTGCTTGGACCGACGGGTCGGATCCGGACTCTGGAGCCGACTCCGGTAGTATGGTCTCTCGGCTCTCTTGGCCCTCTCGGTTCTCTCGCTTGGCGGCGGAAGCCTCCAGCTCCTCCCAAGTGATCTCCGCATAGCATCCAGGATTGTCAGAGAAGAGTGGCTCTCGCTGCTTCGAGGTCAAGAGTAATTTGATCGGATTTTCGGACCGATCTGCGAGGCTTAGGAAGTACCCCATGAAGGCGACGCGACTGGCGGACTCGCATTCATCGAAGTTATGGAGCAAGAGGAGAGTGTCCCGGCCCCTCAAGAGCCCTGTAACGGCCTCCAGGCGGCTGATGCAAGACTTGATGCTCCAGCCGCAGTCCAGCAGCAGTCGATCTCGGACCAAGTTGCATTCGTCGCGCAACGAGTATGCGCAGTGGCTCGTGAATGCCAGCAGAAGGGCAGGCAGCATTGCCGCGAGAGAGTTTCGGAGCGGGTCTCTCGAGTCGAAAGTGAAGGAGAAAACCCTGGCCTGGTATCCACCTGTCATGTATTTGCGTGGGCGTGCCTGCCACTCGAGAAAGATCTGGTCGGCGAGATCCCGTGCTTTCTCGGGCGAACCTCCGTGGAGGCGGAGCGCTGACGACCGCACAGGTTCCGTCCAAGCCCGGAACTTGGGGTGTCCACTCAAAGCGGAAGGTAGTGATGCCAGAGGCGGGCATTGTAGCTGGCGGTGTGGCGGCGAGAGCGAGGTGAGAGCTCGCTCGACCGGCAACCAGTCAGGATGAGTGAACCATCCTTTCGTGCAGGCAGCCGCAGGAGGCATTATTCATCAGCATCCCGAGCCTTGTCTTCGGTGATACAAAAATTGACGATACACCATGAAAATTAGACGTGCTTACCTTCATGTTTGTAAGTCAAGTGGAGACAAAGCGGCCCGGAAGCGTTCTGCGAGTCGCTCGGCTGCCGATCCGCGGTCGCTACTTCAGGGGGAACGCCAACAGTCGCCGTGAAGCTGTCCAGGAGCTTTTGGATCGAGGAGGATGAAACAAGTTAGCTTAGATCCAGGGGCGCGCACTGTTTGATGGATGAACAGAAAAATCCGTTGAGAAATCACCGGATGAAGCCTCCCTCGTGGTCCCCCTTCGGCTCCCTCGCTTGATTCTTCTGCGAAGATACTGATGATGCGCCCTCGCAAGCTGAACTTGGACTTGATGAACAGTTCCGTTGTCTCCAGCACGGCATCAGCCAGGTGCTTGACGGAGTCTACCGTCACAAGATGCGACCATTTCCCGTGATCCTCAAGCTTCTCGGTCCTCTCGTCGCTGAGGAGTTCCCAAAGTCTGAAGGCCAAGGCCGAAGGATTGGGTCCTCGCTGAGGACAGCCAGAGAAAACCTTCAAAACGACTCATGAGCCTTAATCCGCTATATCAGTGCCGGCAACAGCGGTCTGCTGCCGAGAGGTGTCCATCAACTTACAATCCGTGGTATGCTGGTGAAGATTCCAGGGAACCTGCGCTCTCCCTCGGCTCCAGCAAGGAGCGATAGTGCCTTATGTGATGGTTAGCCTGTTATGTAAGTCCCGTCGAGTCCGCCAGCACCCCGAGCACTATCGTACCGGTCCACATTGGCAGAGAGGCCGGAACTGATGATGCCCAGGGGAAAAGGACAAGGCTATGAACTGCATACCTTCTTCACCACTAGAGAGCCGAAGTCGTACGCAACGAGCAATATCGCTCGGTTGGGCGCCTGCGAACAGATTTTATGCTGACTTAGCACGCACCATGACGATAACTAGCCTCAAAAGTTGCCCTGGTCGGGCTCGCTCGATCTCCACCTTACCTTGTCGTCTGAGAGCATCATGGCCAGGTCGGCAAGCAGCTCGCCAGCCAGCCGCCCGATCGATGCGGACGTCAGGCTCCCTTGGAGAAAGGAGGTCATCTTGAATCGAAAGATCACCTCCCTTATGTTGGCGGTCTTGCGCGACGGAACGAGGCCGTCGAGAGAATGCGTGTCTTCATTCTGGCTGGTAACCATCACATGCACCACGCTGTTGACAGAGGAGCATGTCAATAATGGCACTTTGACTTGCCGCCAAATAAATTCTGCAAGTCGCAGGAAGTGCAAGGTCGGACTCACTCTACACTCTTATCATCCCCAGAGCGCCCTGTCCAGAAACTCTTGAACTGGAGGTGCTGGTATTCCTTGAGCATTACATTGTAGTGGGAAAGGTCGCCGCCCAGCGAGGTTGTGGGGTCCATTTCCCCGTCAGTTTGCCCTCGGAAAAGGGCTGCCAAAAAAAACCAGGTGAGATTTGAAAGTACGGGCTAGCAGTGATGTGGCACTACTTGGCTCTGATGGCAATGAGGGACAAAGAAACAAGGAAGCGAGTCGCAGCGACAAGAACGTCAACAGCGTCAACGGCAGCCACATGCGTGATGCCGTCTTTCGAAGGGGGACCAAGCGATAGCGATGCTCATCACGAGCTCCAAGGCCGGTCGGTGGGTTCAACGAGAGCAGGCAGCAGGGTGCTCTGTATCAGTGGCCACTGGCCAGTAGATTCGCCCTAGCCGATTCGGGAGGCCTGGTGGGATGACATGGTCGTCGAGCTCCTACTTCGCCGGTAGCTATCCCTCGAGGGTCGAGGGTCGATGGTCAATGGCCGAGGAGAGAAGTGGAGCGCGACTGATCTGACAGCTGAGAATGCATCGTTCATTCAACTAGTCTGATTGGGCAGGAGGTGCATCATTCGGCACAAATATTAGGCAGGATGGGGACGTCGATGCGACTCTGTGGCTCGCGTCGTCCACGGAGACAGCGAAGACAGTGCCGGAAAGCCGGGAGCCTTCACAGTGCGAGTTGGGTGCCAAAACAGGGAGAGGGATGGCAACTCGCCCGGGGACGCGGGTGCCAAGTGATGGAAAGGAGGTAAAAGAAGACGCTTGTCGGAATGGCCTTCCATTCATCCCCAGCATGCCAGTCACATCTCGCATTGGGAACAAAGAAGAAGCTGCCCGAACAACATTCCAGAAAGAGAAGAAGAAATAAAAGGGAAAGTCGCAATCCAGGAGCGAACATGGACGACTCGGAGCTGTGGGTGAGCGACGAGGACGAGCAATGGGGAGAGGATGACGACGAGGCGGCTGACGCTGAAGATCCCGCCCTCTTCTTCACACTTGAGATGGAGAGGCAAGGCCAACAAGGAGGTATGCAAACGCTTGCTTGATTGATCTCCCTCGCCTCGCCCTCACCGGTCAGTGCTGCTCAGCCAGATGATCTAAAAAAGAATCTGCGTCGTCGTCGTCACACAGGGTACCACGTCTACAACCTCGGCAAGATTCAGCGCAAGGAATGGTCCGGGTATGAGTCAGGCTCGAAGAAGAAGCCCGCCTTCAGGGTGAGCTGCAAGACCAAGGCGATCGTTCACGGGACGCTGGATCCGAAGTCCGGACAGCGGGCCACTCTGTTTGTGCACGACTTCTCCTTCTTCTCGTACCGGTCCACGCGCATCAAGTCGGCCGAGATCATGTTCAACTTCATGCCCAAGGAAGGGAGCGACAGCACCGGGCCGACGGTCAAGGCCCTCGCGCCGTACGCGACGCACATGATGATGTGGACGCCCGAGACCGACGAACGCACGCGCACTTGGGAGGTCTCGGGCGACGCGAAACCCCCAGGCGGCGTCGGCGGCCTCGGGGCCAAGGCGGGTGGCGAGGGCAAGATCACCAAGACGACGACGCACGCGGCCGAGGTGACGGGCGACAACCCGTTCGACGACATGGGCAACTACTGCGTCGCGCGGTGGGACCTGCAGGAGAACAATTCGCAGGAGAACGGCATCGTCAGGCAGCTGCGGACATGCGTGCTGGTGACCCGCAACGACGACGCGGTGTTCGCCTGCGCGCCCTTCGTCAAGGCGACGCCCAACTTCAGCACCTGGGTCGGCGACATCTTCTCGACGCGGCCAAAGGACGAGCCGGTCCTGCTGGACCCGTCGTACGAGCCGTACAACGAGCTCGAGGGCGTCGTCATCGACCCGAACAACCTGGGCGCCGTGGACATGAACTACATTTGGGACTGCACCTTCCGCGGCGTGTTCGGCGGCGCGCTGAAGGACTCGCGCTCGCGCGTCGAGGTGAAGATCACGAGTGATGGCAGCGTCGAAAAGGTCGACGAGATCAATCAAGCTTGACGATGTCGAAGATGTGCACGTCAAGGTTTACGAGATGCCGCTGCCGCCGGTTCTTCTGTGGGGTGTGGAACTGAGGGGGCAGGATTGGGCAGTCGAGGGGATCATTGAAGTGGGGCCTGTAACTTACCCACCTCTTCCGCCAGACTCAAGAATCCCACGACCTTCCATTTGCTTTATTCCGTAGCTTTAAACCCAAATCTAGTGTATTTGCTCTCAAAACGCGTCTATACATGCGTCCAATTCTCAATATCTACCTAGCTACTACGTGGCCATAGCCAGCCAGCATCAAGACCAGATTCGGAGCCGCCCTCACACATTTCGAACACGGACCAAACTCAGCCCACAGAAACGTGCCTCGTCCCAACCACAGAGTGCATAACAAATGGCATTTACCAGAGAGGTACCTCCTTGAGCCTCATTGAGAACCTGCCCCTCCCGTCTCCCCTCCCGTCGTCTCCCCTCTTCGACGGACATCTCGATGCGGCTAAGGGAAGTAGGTACCCACATTCCTCCAAGCAGGAGCTTATACAGTGCGAGCGCACCTCCCCTTTTTACAGTCCAGACGATGACTTGCACTGGGCTGCGCACTGAGCAGGACGACGGACAACACCTCCGGTCTGGACGAGCTGGATGGACACGTCTACCCATCCACTCGGGTCTTTCGATCAATATGGCCTGGGCTCGACGCTCGGTGCTTCTCTACGGACGTACCGAGACCCCATCACACCCCCCTTTCCCTCCGACTGGACCACAGGAAAGGGTAACTGCGGGGACGGAGGTCACGGAGTGATGTCTTGGGTTCTTTGGCGGCGGCAAGCGGCCCTTCCAGCCCTACCACCCCAAACTGGGGACATCGACGTAGCCCCGACCGTAAGCTTAGCTCGTGAGGGGAAGACGAGGGGGCGGTTGGGTTGATGCCGATTGCCGGCGTGGCATTTGAGCCCCAAACACAATGCGTAAGCGCCCATCGTGGTTGACAGGCAGGTTGTGGGAAGTATTCGTATTGTTTCCTCAATCTCTCTCGGTCTCTTCCTCTCCCTGCTAATTCTCTCTCTAGTTATACCTACCTGACCCATCCGCCACTCCGCCTCTCTGCTGCCCTGTCAGGTTGTCGCTATATCTCTCAGACTCCCTGCTTCCTATATCGGTCTAACTACCTCTACCCGCCTGTTTCTCTAATTACCTCCATCCTACCTACCCACCAAATCCCCCACATCCCAAATGAGAAAGAATCCTACAGCCTGTTTTGAACTGTCGTTGCTCTATCCTAGTGTCCTAGTGCATGAAGCCGACTGGGCTGTGTGGCTTCGCACCAGACGGACCTTTGTTTGCCCCTACCACATCAACATCATCATCCCTGAGTACAAGTGTCATTGAACATTGATCACAGGCATCGTTAGTCATGGCAGAATATGGGCCGCCAATTGCGCCTCACTGGTACCACGACGAGGACGGCTTTGACAATGATGATGACATTATCCAGGATGATGACCCCGGGCCGGCAGACTTGAAGCCTTTGAGCCAGCGAGCCGATAGCGCGCCGGCTTTGCCGCTGGTGAAGAGTCCCGAAGAGTTGTGGGCAGAACTGCCGCTGGACGTCCAGTTCAGAAATGTCATGGAGGCATTGGATGATGGTGAACAGGAGGGTTTGGAGGCTCGCTGGAAGGCGGTCGAGGAATGGAAGAAGATCAGCTTGACGGCAACCGACAGGAGGGACAAGCAGACGCCGACGCTCCTCCACATAATGGCCAAAAAGTTCGACGACTTCAAGGAATTCTCCGTCCTGACTTT
The DNA here is from genome assembly GCA_003049485.1 of Ophioceras dolichostomum. Taxonomy (NCBI): domain Eukaryota; kingdom Fungi; phylum Ascomycota; class Sordariomycetes; order Magnaporthales; family Ophioceraceae; genus Ophioceras; species Ophioceras dolichostomum. The sequence continues at coordinate 84,323 of PYST01000136.1, forward strand.
GCAGACAGTGGTTAAGTACCTGCTGGATCAGCAATACGGAATGGACGGCGTTCTCGTTGCCCATGAAAACTCAGCGTTGGAGGATCAGCATGGCCGCACCCGCTCTATTTCCCCAGGCGTCCCAACACATTCTATACCCAAGGAGATCCCACTCCTCAAAGTTGCCATGGAGTTCCGCAAGGACGACTTCATCAAGCTCATCCTCGACTGCTGGCCGAAAGGCTTTCCCCACCTCCTAGAACAGAAGGATGAAGACGACATGAACTGCATCCACCGCATATTCGACACTACCCGCATCCCGCTCTCGGTCGATCCCGAGAGCCAGGACATCAGGAAGGAGACCAGGAACCTCACGAAAGACCGTGCGCCCAAGTTCGTCCCGGCGGCCAGGCCGGCCGCGCTCGCCGCCAGAGACAGGGAAGGGAACACGCCCATCCACTACGCCATGGACGCCGTGCAGTGTAGGGGCAGAATGGACGACTACGTCGAGCTGGTCAAGTGGATGGTGCTGTCGGCTGACAAGGTCATGAGGCACAACGAAACAAACGACAGAGGCGAGTCGCCGTTCCTCTACTGCAAACGCACCATGAAGGAGGAACGGCAGCGCATCCAGCAGGAGAAGGAGCGGCAGGAGAGGGAAAGACAAGAGAGAGAGATAAAACGACAGTTACAACTGCGACAACAGCAGCAGTTGCAGCAGTTGCAGCAGCAACAGCAACAGCAGAGGCAACAGCAGAGACAACAACAGCAACAACAACAGCCGCTAGATCAGTCGCAACTGCTCACTCCCTCTTTGGGTCCTGTGGCGTCCGTTGACGTTACGCCTGAGCAAGTCCAGGCGAAGATATTCATGCGCTTTCAGGCTCTGAAGGCCAAGAACACAACGCCGGCTAGCTCGGAAGAGTTGAGGAAGTTGATCGAGCTGATGGCCGGGGATATCACACAGCAGCGAAGGTGGTACCAGGAGCAGCAGGAGCAGGAGCGGTGGCCCCAACATCAACCTGCCGCCCAGCCCCAACAGCAGCAGCAGGTGTTGGCAGCGTGGAGTGGCTGGAACGCATCGGTGGGTACCATCGATCCGACTGCCTATCCGAACGCCGTACAAGGCGTTCCAAAGCCCCTGCCCTTCTCCTTTCCCCGACCTGGGGAGCGAGACGATGCCACCACAGCCAGAGCAGCAGGAGGCCGAGACAGGTCCAGGTCTCCAGAACAAACGCCACGACTCCGCCGCCAGTCCACCATGACAGGGACGAGGAGCGAGTCTTCACCGGCAGGCTCGACTGCCGGCGCCGGCGGCGGCCTCGACGCGGGTTCAGCTGACGCCAGAGCCATGCCACCGCCTCCCACGCCGGTGGTTCACAACAAACCGGCGTCGGTTCGTGGGGGCGGCGACGAGCTGAACGAGAAACAGCGGTACAACATGTCCCAGCAGCATCATCAACAACAGCCACAGCAGCAACAACAGCAGCAACAACAAGAGCGGCGGCAACTGCAACAGCGGCAGCAGGCCCTGCAGAGTCGACAGGCGCCAAAGGACCAAGAGAAAGGGTCGAGGCGCCAGGTGTCCGTGTCCATGAACCAGCTCCTCGAGTTCCTGCGAGTGCACTACATCCGCACCCGGTCCGATCTCGTGGCGCGGGAGCTCATCTACGGCAGGGACACGCCGCCGATGAACCTTTATTTTGACGCTTCAGGGCTGCACGGGCTGCCGGCCACCAAGATCACCGAGCTGATCGGCCGCATGTCGTCATCGCTCGGCGGGTTCAGCGACACGCTGTCGTACGTCTATCTGCCCATCGTCCAGCGCAGCAACAGCAGCACCGATTCCGCCAAGCCAGGCGTGGGTACTAGTGGTGGCACTAGTGCTACAGGTACTACGGGTGGTGGCGGGCCCAACCCGCCGAAGAAGAGCTACCAAACGAGGAAGCCGCTTAACCGGGCGGCGGCGGCCGGCGAGGAGTCGACGAGGTCGGCCAAAAAGACCAACAACCCGCCCAATCCGAACCCTGGCCGAGACTCGCTGGTTTGCGTGTTCCAAAAACTTTACGACGTCGGCGTGCGCAAGATTTTGCGCCTCATAGTGGAGGATCGCGACTCCGTGCCGCACTCCGACACGGCCATCGAGACGGCCCTGCAGGGTAGAGACTGGCTGCAATCGGAGACCAGTAGCAATAGTAATGCTCGGCCCATTTCTATAGAGGTTTGGTGAGTTCAAGCCATCGCCAGCACCAGCACTAGCGCCTAGTTTCATCGTATCCTCTTTCCGCGTACATGGCCCATTCGTTTCTGTCTTTCCTGCCAGCCAGCTTACTGCTTACCCCCTGGCCGTCGGCAACCGATCCATGTCACCATCAAACAGGGACTGGAAGAGGCCCGACCTGAGCGCAGATGTCATCTGCTTTGCCGCGCCGGCGGCGAAGACGGTGAATCTGTACTGGGGCGGGAACCAGATGGTGCTGCGCGGCTGGGCGAGTCCCAAGGGCATCCCTCAGTTCCTACAGTCGGAGGAGCAGAGCCTCGAAGAGATCCACCTGCACGCCACACCGGGGCTTGAGTCGACCGAGCGCATGGAGCGGCTTGTTGAGAACTTCAAGACGGAGATCGCCACTCTTACCGGCGTGAAGGTCAAAGAGCACTACCACATATCCGGGCTGCAGCCCACGCCGTCGCCCCACGATGAGGGCGCGGATCCCACCAGCGCCCGCAGCGGCGGCCACCAGCAGGAGTGGGTGATCACAATGGAGAAGTTCCGGCTCGCGCTCATCTCGATCCACAGCGACATATACAAGTCGGCCGCAGCCGCGGCCACAAACGGAACCCAAGTGCCCGCCATACCCCCGCCGGTACCCATCGAGAGGGTCAGGGTGGCGCTGATCGACGACGGCGTAGACGTGAGCAGCTTAGACATGTACAACGACGTCGTCCAGGTCACGGGCCAGAGCTTCTACCCGGCGGCGGGCGAGTCGGTCGAGCGGCCGTGGTACATCTCCAACAACACACACGGCACCATCATGGCCAAGATGATCCTGCGCATCAACCCGTGGGTCGAGCTGCACGCCCTGAGGCTGCACGACAGCCAGACCGCCGAGGGGATCCGCACCATCTACGCCGACAGCGCCGCGAAGGCCATCCGTGGTGCGTTGGCTCTGAACGTCACCATCATCTCCATATCCTGGTCTGTGAAGCAGAAGCTGGGCGACGGCACCGGTGCGGGAGGCGGAGGAGGTGTTGGCGGCGTTGTTGGCGGAGCTGGCGGCGGCCGCTCCAACCTAGTCGCCGGCAGCAACACGCTGGGCATACCGGGAATACCGGGCCTACCAGGTACGCAATCGGCGATGACCTCGCCGCCGTTGCAGTCGCCTTCCAAAGACCCGATCACGTCACAGCTGTCGCCCGAAGACCTGGCCCTGAACGAGCTCAGGTCCGCCATCGACGAAGCTGTTTCAAGGGGGACGCTCATATTCTGCTCGGCGAACGACAACCAGCAGACCAGCACGCTCGACACGCTGCCGTACCAGCGCGCGTCCAACCATGCGTTCCGCATCGGGGCGGCGTCCGGGTACGGCGACCGCGACCCCAAGACCGAGGCGCCGCGCAAGATCAACTACTTCTTCCCCGGCGACCAGGTGGCGGAGCACTGGAACACGCGGGCGGTGGGCTCCAAGTCGGACAAGTACCACGACGGCTCGTCGGTGGCGACGGCTCTGGCCGCCGGGTTCGCGTCCGTGATCATCTACAGCGCGATCCTACTACGCGAGCACTACTCGATCCACCGGGCCACCTGGCGCGAGAGCTGGGAGGACTTCGGCTACCTCTCCGACGCGCTGCGGCAGCGCGAGAACATGCGCAAGGCCTTCGACACTATCGGCGTCGAGGACGGCGACTGGGAGGAGAACAACAAGAAGTTCCTGCCCGTGTGGTCTGTCTTCGGTCCCGCCACCGCCAACATGAGCGAGAACAAGGGTAGTCGCAAGTGGGAGGAGCTGGACAGGCTGGTGAGGCTGCTGACGAGACAGATCCCGCCTCGGCCGAGACAGGGGGCGATGAAGCCTGAGAGCCCATGAAGAGGAGAGATTTATGGGGACAATGAAAGAGGGGTAACCACCTAGTATGTAAACGTATGTAGACAAATAGGAAATAGGGATAGTATAGTAATTAGGCAAATCTGTAGGTACTGTGTCAAGAGGAACTATCGCCTGAGCGATTTCAATTAGGAGGGTAGAGTGTATCGGAGGGTAATGCCAACCAACAACACCTGTAGCGAACATCAGCCCCGTCGAGCCTGTAAATAGGTACGTGACAAGCAGAAGCATCGAGACTATGTCCACCCATCCATTGTCCAATCCATTCCCCCATTGGCCCTCCTCCCATTGCTTCCTATCCGATGAAATCCAAAACATAGGTACCTAGATCAGAGACACGAAATGAGACAAAACGATAGCCTATAGGAGAAGAAATAGACCAAGAAAAGCGGAAGTTCCCGAGAGATACAGACACAAACGCCAGCCCAATGCTCTCGAGGAGAGTCGCAAATGAAACGAGAGAAGACGCGACTGCTCAGAACAATAGAAGAAAGGGCGAACGACGAGATCAACGAGAAAAAAAAGACTGCAATCATCAGACACAACAAAACAGCAACCATCAGCGAACGTCGTGGGTATCCTCTTTCTCTCTCCCCTCCTGAATTTTTCCACCACGGAACATTCTTTTAGCGACCCCTTTCCCCGAGAACGAAGCGAACGAGAAAGAAAGACCAAGTAAATCCTGAGACGCCAAAAGAAGAAAAATATGCCCACGAGAAGTGGGGGGAGGGGGAAGAAGAACGAGGACAAAAAGGAAATCCCCGCCTAGGCCGAACCACACCACCGTCCTAGGCCGAACCACACCACCGTGTAGCTCTGTCGCCCTGTAGCTTACTAGCCCCTGCCAAACCCAAACAATAAGTACCTAGGGGCCCCAACACAACCAGGCCACGGCCGCAGAAACCGCCCGCTCAATCAGGATTAGCGATGAACAGCCGGCCTGCCGCGCCCGTCAGCGTCATAGTGCGCTCATCAACGCTCCCCCTCCTCTTCAGCTCGTCCACGTTCTTCCTCGCGCTGTTCTTCTCCCGCTGCTGCTGCGCCAGCGCCGCGCTCCTGCTCGCCGCGCCACCAGACCCGCCCGGACCGCCCAGATCGGCAACCACGTCGGCCCTCTCGCCGCTGCTGCCAGACCCGATACTGTCGGCCTTCTTGTGTGTGGTGGTGGTGATGATGGTGGTGGTGGTGTCTACGGTCGCCGTCTCGTCGTCGACGGGGCCCAGCACCGGGTTCGCTGACCCATACGACGCCAGCCCCAGACCGGCCATGACGCGCCCGTCAGGGGCGCCGCCGCTGTTGTCGACGAGGCTGCCCGACCGCTCCGGCGTGTCGCCCGGCGAGCGGCGCGTACCGCTGCCGGCAGCAAAGCCCTGGCTGCCGAGCGAGCCGAGCCTTCCCGACGTCCTGTACGCGAGTCCGCCACCGCCACCCTGGGTGGGCGTGCTGCCCCCGCCCTGGACCCTCCGTCCGGAGGCGGTACTCGACCTCCCCGACGAGCCCGTGCGCCGATGATGCGCTATCCGGCTCTGCGCCGGCAGCCCCGCCGCCGCAGCCGCAGCCGCAGTAGCAGCAGCCGCGACAACACCGTCCTCGTCGTCGCTGTCCTCGCCCTCGACCTCCGTGGCGCTCAGCCTGAGCGGTACGCCCGCCACGCCCGCGTAGTTGCTATCGGGCGAGTACCCCACCACGCCCGGCTTGCCGTGGTGGCGTATCTTTGCCGCGACCTTGCCACCCGCCGAGCTGAGGCCCGTGGCGGTGCGGCCGCCGGGCACCGCGCCCCCCGAAGCAGTGTACAGCGAGCCGCCGGCCGCCGAGGAGGCCGCGCCGCCCAGCCCGCCCGCGGGGCCGATCACCTCGAGGTGCGCGCGCATGCGGGCCGCGCGCTGGGCGGCCGCCATGCGCGGGTCTTCTGGCTGGGCGCGGTCGGACCAGACGGTGGCTTTTTGCTTACGGAGGAGCGCCACGTACGAGGTCGACGAGTAGCTGGACCCGGACCCGCCGCCGCCGCCGCCGGTGCTGCCGGTCGCGGAGTGGTTCGAGCCGCTGCGGTGCAGGTCTGTGGTGGGCGAGGTGCGGTATGCTGCCGGCGGGACCATCCCGGAGGAGGAGACGGAGTTGAAGGTGTTCACGCTGGGGGAGCGGCGGTTGGGGACCATGCCGCCACCGTTGGGGTAACCGCCGCCGGGATATCCGCTGCTGGGGTAGCCGCCGCCGGAGTAGCCGCCAGAGGGATAGCCACCGCCGGAGTAGCCACCGCCAGAGTAGCCACCGCTGGGGTAGCCGGCGCCGGGGTATTGGGCCATCGTCATCGGTTGTTGTTGTGGTGGAAGATTCATTTGCATCTGCATCGTCATCGTCGGCTGTTGAATCTGCATGGGGAAGGTATTCGAGGAGGTTGTTCGTGTGCGGGAGTGCGTGTAGATCGGCTCGAGGGGACGTTGCCGTCCGCTCATATGGGGTTCGAGCATCGTCTGCCCTTTGAGGTCGGGTCGTTGGTCGGTCTCAGAAGGGAGGGAGGGAGGGACGGACGAGTAATTGGGGAACGAGAAGGGAGGACGGTCGTTCGTTTGCTAGCCCGCCGAAAGGGAGCTGCACTCGCGAGTTCTTCCGGCTCCCGTGTTTCGCTCAAAGGTGGGATTGTCGGCGGGGAAAGCCTGTGACGAGTTGATTGAGACTCGAAGTAAGTCCTTAAAGTTCGTTGCTGCCCTGCCCTGTCCTGCTGCCTGCCTACATCGTAGTAGTGCCACTGATGCTTTGTGTCCCGATCATGACCCAAACATGACCCAATCGTTGAGTACAAATGCGGGGGGACTGGCTGACTGGGGAGATCGGAAAGTAACCCACCAGACACTGAATGACACGATTGTGTCGCTGAATCACAGCAATCAAACCGAGCTGCTGCTGCTGCGACGCTGCGACGTCGAGAATGGGCGTCGGCGAGTGTGTTGGAAGGAGAAGTGGGAGACCAAACAAAGCGAGAGAACCAAGCTCCCTTTTTGTTGCCTTGCCCTTTTTGTTGGTGTCGTAAGAATGCTGCTGTGCAGTGCGTGCTGTGCTGTGGTGCGGTCAGAATTGAGCCCAGCACTGACGCAAGGAAGGACTGGAGCCAAGAAAGGAGGAGCGGCGGCCCTTTTCGGGACAAATCGAGTGGAAGAGAGGAGCCTGAAAGGTAGCGCTACGGTCAGAGAGTGGAGTCGCCTTGAATTTTTTGGCCAGCAGTGGTGCACTTCGCTCGCGGGTCGAGGCTAATGGAATGGATCGAGGGATGGATCAACACTGCTTTTTTTGGGCTCCCTCTCGTGCTTTTTCGCTGGTGTGCCGGCTCGATGGGCTACAGAGAAACAAGCGCAATTGACGACGAGGCAGTAGTCGCCAGTCGGATTCCGTAGCTGTGGTAGCTTCGCGCACTAGTCAAGCAGGTTCCTGAATGATCGAGTCCGTCCTCCTGGGATCCCCGGCCGAGCACAACAGAGTTTTGGCGAGGGAGCGAGCTTCAAAGTTGACAAGTCCAGCTCGTCGGGAGGTAACCAACAGCAGCAGCGAATGAATGGTTGACGATCCGGTGCGGTGGGAACGGCCGAGCTTCTTTGCAGGTTCGGGTTCAGCTCGTTTTGCTTCTTTTTGCTTCCTTTCTTTCTTGTTCTTCTTGATCGCTTCCGGATGGCCGGCGGAGGAGCCCTTTGCGTAACGGGCACGTAAGAGATACTAGTTGACGGAGTCTAGGGAGGGGGGTAGCCAGCCAAAGGGGGAGCCGGAGTGACGATCACCACCGCAACAACCACCACCGTCCGTGATGACCTAACTGGTAGCCGCTCCGATAGTGCGTGAGGTGTTTTTGGTCGATGGGGGTTGAGGGGGATGGTGTCTGTGTGTTGGTGTGTGGTAGCCGCCGGGTTCTGCTCCGCTTCACTCTTCGCTCGCCTCTCTCTTGGCTCGTTGGTGGGAGATTTAATTTGACTGATCGCCGGCACGGGATCTCCGTTCCTAGATCTGTGTTTCCGAATGCTATGATGTATTGGTGACCAGCAGTGAAAAAGAATGACGGCAATAAAAATGTGGAGGAAAGTCAGGCAGCCAACGTGAACGCTGCCATTTTATGGCCTAGGGGTGATGCGGGATGCGGCGACGACTCGATTCAAATGCGATTGGGGCTGTTGGTCGCGCGCCTAATCCAGATGTTTATGGTATGGGCAAAACAAAGCCGCCGGAGTGAGTGAGTCGAGTCGAGCCGTGTCGATTGCGTCGTCAATGTTCTGTTGTTGGTCGCCGCCGCATCAATGGATCGATGGACAGGAGGAATGACGAGCAGCGCGCTTTGTAACAGCGATGGGAAGTTGGCGGATCGGAAAGCAGCCGCCGGCCCTTGCCCCTTTGCAACTCTGCTGAGCCTTCGATGAATCTCGATGAATCTCAGCCCCTCCCAAAAATCGGGAACTTGATTCAATCGGAAACCTGATCCAAGGAAGAGAAAGCGAAATCTGGCTCCGAACTGTTACGATGCTCGTGGAGTCTGCTCACTGTAGCGGGGTCGCACTTCGGTTTTCTTTGTTGGGCTCGCTGGACCGTTTCCGTTCTCGGGCGCTATCGAATGCTCCGAGGTCTGCATGCCTGCCTTGACTTTGGCGGATGGTGATGATGGATGATGATGTTATGGGCAATATGTGCGGCTGTTAATGTGTCGGGGGTTTGCGCGGGGAACCAAGCCCAGAAAAAAAGACCAGGCAAGCAGGCCAAAGCCAGCCAACTTCCCTGCCTGAATGTCTTGTTGTCTGCGGAGGTCTGTGCCAAGCGCTTGTTAGAGTGTGGGTGGGTATCCAGCGTCACACACGTCGTGCTGAGCTCCGAATGTTGATCCTCTGGGCGAAGCCTGTAACGTCGCCTCGTGGCCGCTTATTGGGTGGTATTCGTTGGCGATGGCAGCAACCAGAATGCAGTACAGTAGATAAAGCTCATTACACCATCTACCTCGATGGCTAATTAACGAAACTAGTAAAGAACCCGAGAGAGAGGAGCAAAGGGACTGCTCGGCGCTAAGGAGCAAAAGGGGTGCTTCGGGAGCGAGGAGCAAGGCTGCCACCGACAATTGAGGGGTTCGAGAGGCTCCAGCCAGAGGGCCCACTAAAACTCAATTGATGACGGCAGACGCCAGGGGTGGAAATTGATGCTCACGTTGCGTCGAAAGATGCTTGATACAGGGGCACGGTCAAGGTTTTCTGGATGAATATGAAGTATTGCGTTCGCGTGAGTGGTTTGGTCGAGCCTGGAGGGTACCTCTGCCTCGAAAGCTCACCCGGCTGGCTCTGCCTGAACATCATCCCTCGTTCTCCAGATTCAATGTCCAGTTAGGCAAGATGCAGGCCCGTGAGATTCCCCCAATTTCCCCTCCGCTGGTGTGGGATGTCAGACCAAGCTAGCCTGTTTGGATCCATAGGGCGGTGGCTCGCACCCGGACTGGGCCTATCACAAGAGACAAGCCACATTCCAGATCCAGTCGATGTGCATGCAGCTGTTCGCTTTGCTTCATCGGCGAGATATTTCCATGAAGTATTGACAAGCTAAAGACCCAGCTGTTCGCTGTGCCTACCTCCCTTGGGAGAATTCCACCATCAAGACCACCGCCGATAGGGCGAGAACCGCAGGACCGTGAGGTGCGGGGGTATGCTGCAAATTGCGGATTCCCGGGGAGAAACCAGAGCAGAGCATTCGAGCTTGCAGCATGCAGCAAGCAGCGGCCAGCTTGTGCCTTTTGGCAGTTGATCCTCAATCCTGTTCCATCATTTCCCCAAATCATCGAGCTGCTGGCATCGTCTCCACAAACCACTGTATGCTAGCTGCAGCTCAGCTGGAACCAAGACTTCCGAGTTCAGTATTCTATATTTCCCACCATCCTTGTTGGGCGGGCTGCCCGACGGCCAGCTTGTCGGCCCCCAGTTGCACGAACAAAGCGGTGACCATCCAGAAGAAACTGCCTTTGGCTCCCACGAGGGAAGACGTGCAGAGCCGCCGCCTCCTTGCCAGCTCACAATATCGACTGCCAGGAAGTGAGGGCTGGCGTTCATCACGCCACATTTCGGGCTTGGCTCTGTTAGCTGGCAATTCTCAGGGTCCAACCCACCCATTCACACCGTCTTCGGCGTGGCGGCGGCGCTGGTTGCGTGCAGGCTCACTCATCGGGGCCTTACAAGGCGCTGGCCATCTTCCGTACACAGTAAAAGGTCACGCCAGGCCCGCGTTTCTAATGAACAAGAAATCTGAGGGTGGCGGCGACGGACAGGAGACTGCAGAGCCGATGAAATTCATAAACAGGAGTCCGGCCCTTTGACGATGGTCTAGCGTCCTGCTCCCATTATTTCGTGTGGGACGTCGGGAGCGGTTCTTTTCAATTACCTAGGTAAGGTAGTTCATGTTTGTAAGTAAAGGACCAGGGACAGTCCGAACAGAATTAGCCCAACTAAGCTGACAGGCTGGACCGTTCCTGGGGCGGACTGGGTTTGTCGTTGGTCATGGCGTCAGTCGCCGCTGGACGACAAACCTCCGATCCAGCACCGCGAGCTCGATCTCAATGGACGTGTTCTGCCTTGGAAATAGACGCATGTTGTTCTTAGCGCTCCGGCATCCTTCCAAGCACAAATGCATCCGGCCCCTTGGAATCTTGGGACCAGCGCAAACGAGATGCGCTGGGGAAGCAAGAAAATCAAGGTTAGGACAGACGGGATGGTCAGTCAGGAGGGATTCTGACCATGCGGCAAGCCGGCAAAATAAAATGGATGCTCGTCTCGCCGGCTCTCCCCGACAGCCTGACCAATGTCGCGCATGGTGGCGATCACATGAATGCGAGGCATCCTTGGCTCTCAGAAACAGTCGCCTTTGCAGTTTGCACGGCGCATCTAGCCATCGTGAGGGATTTTGCTGTCAGCCATAAGCACAGGCTTAATTGAGAGGAGCCGGATATCCCCAAAATCATCTGCAGCTACAGGTCCCAAACCTTCGCCGACAGCTTCAAGCGCGGGAGGACAGAGTGGCTTCCATCACGGAGCTTCCACGCAGCACGTCAGCGACAAGCAAAATGGCATCTGTATCCGCACTCATGAAGTAGCAGCTCAACTTTGAATCGCCTCAATGAATCTTTTCGCCAACCAGTTAATAACTCGCCCCTGAACAGTTGGATTGGAGCCAACCTGAATCGGCAGGTGTGCGGAGGGCTTATCTCTCTATCTAATCGTCCCTTGATGAGGCTAGCATCTGTCGCCGGAGCGGCCTGAGGTTTATCCACACAGCACAAGGCAGCCACCCCGTGCCCCACCTACCCCTGCCATCGTCACGTCACTGGCCCCCACTGCCACGGGGGGAATCCATTCCTTTGGGTCCGATTTTATTTAGCCCACCCAAAAGATAATAGGTGGTAGCTCGTGAGATTCCGCCCTGATTCCGCGGTTCCGAACAACACGATGACGGAAGCTCAAGCACGCTCTTGCTCACCTTCTATCTCATCAACTCACTACATATGCGCTAAACGCGATACACCAGTAGAGCGCCCGGATTCTTTCCACAACACACGCCTCCTCGCGTTGCTTTGTTAGGTCGAGCGTTCTAACAGCTTTTGTCGTCCGACGCGTTTGTTGGTTGCATCACCCTCTGTCGAGGCTGTCCTTTGCTTGCTCGGTCGTCCAAATAGTCGCATAACGTCTACCCTCGGCAACAGTCCGCCCGCTATCGATCCTCTTCTCTCGTGAAGCTTCAAACCGCCGCCGCTGCCGCACCCGTCTCACGCTCGAAGCACTCTTGAAGGAAGTTAAAAACCGCCTCGCCTGCACAAGCAATGTCAGGTGCGAGTACCAGGAGACAAGCCGCTGCGACCGCGGCTGCTACCCCTGATTCCAAGGCGGATGGGACCAGTTCCAGCTTGCAGGAGGTCGTTGAGAATGGCAGCAGCGGATCGCATCCCCCAACGACGGCGTTGCGAGGCAAGGATGCGGCCACGGAGACCGATCACCATCCAAAAGAAAATATCTTCTTGTTCTTGCCAAACCTTATCGGTGCGCAGCCTCCAGCTCCCCCCTTGTCGTTTCAATAGCGAAACGGGATTTTGCTGACCTCTCCTCGAGCTCTACGGCACAGGCTACTCCCGCGTCATCCTCGCCTTCGCCTCTCTCTACTACATGCCGCTCCACCCGCGCACCTGCTCGCTGCTTTACAGCATATCCTGCCTGCTCGACGCGCTGGACGGCTATGCGGCGCGCTACTTCGAGCAGTCGACCCGTTTTGGCGCCGTGCTCGACATGGTGACGGACCGTTGCACCACCGCCTGCCTGCTCGTATTCCTCGGCTCGGCCTTCCCTCGCTGGGCCATTGTTTTCCAGCTGCTTATCGCGCTCGACCTAGCCAGCCACTACATGCACATGTACGCCACACTCGCCATGGGCGGCTCCGACGAGTCTCACAAGAACGTCGACAAGTCCCGCAGCTGGATCCTCAACCTGTACTACACGAACAAGGTACGCACGCACGCAACAAACTTCCTCCTGCCCCTGTGTATATATCGAGCCGTGTTGAGTGGTGATGAGCGGGCGTGGTCAACCGTGTAGACTAATTGGTACTCTCTGCTCTCCATCAGAACGTGTTATTCATCTTCTGCGCCCTCAACGAGACCTTCTTCATCGCCCTGTACCTCCTCTCTTTCTCGAGCCCTCTCCTCTCCCCGCAGTTGCTGCAGCAGGTGCCCCATGGCGCCGGCGAGGCCGTCATCAAGGGCTCCCAGGTCGACTCGTCCCTGCTCGGCCAGATCTTCACCAACCCCTACAGCGCCGGCGCTCTGGAACTCGCGCGAGCGAACAAGATGGTGCGTTTTTATTC